>CABFOW010001962.1:43524-89050 GCA_902141385.1 Timema californicum
GTCTAGGGGTAAGGTGTCAGACTTCTATGCTGGCGACCGGGGTTCAATCCCCGGTCCTGGCATAAATTTATCTGATTACCAAACCCTTCCTTCACCTCTGACAAGACATCTTGTGAATGTGGGGAATGCCAGGTCTCCACCGTGGTTCAGATTCCACGTTAAACTGTAGGTCCTCCATTTCATCTCACAATCACCCTACCATTGCACATTAGCGTAAGTGCGTATAACCCGAACGGGTAGTAAGACGCGGTGCTAATAATAATAATAATAATTCCTTAAGGGTGGTTTGAGATCATTTTGTAGTTAGTGATCAGATTGGTACAGTGGTAGCAGAATTTTGGGAGCAGGGGGCACGGCCCCACAGAAAGAACTAACCCCTGGAATAAGTTCGCCTCTCCCTAGATACATTTCAAACTATATAGTATTATTGAACATTAAGCCAAAATATGCCATAATCTCAACTTACAAATGACTTCTAGATTAATTCACTTCTCAAAAATATGCCAAAGAAGACCACTTTAAATAGCTTTTATAGGCATTTGTCAAAAAAATCACGCAAGGAGCATTCTAATTAGCTTCTAGGGCCATCCAAACTTCAAAAATTTCTAGGGGAGGACCACTCAAAATATCTGACATTATGAATAACTTTCACTTGAGGGCCATTCCAAATAGTTTCTCAAAGCATTCATTTTTAAAATATCTATCTCTGGAAGACCACTTCAAATATCTTATTGAAGCATCTAATTTAAAAAAAAATTCCTGAAGAGAACTATTCAAAATAGCTTCTAAGAAGAGTTCATTTTAAAAATATTGCCGGGTGATGACCACTTCAAATATTTTATTAAAATATACAATTTTCAAAAATTCCCAGAAGAAAACAATTCAAAACATCATCTAAGAAGAGCCCATTTAAAAATATTTTTGGGTGAAGACCACTTCAAATAGCTTCTAGAAGTGTCCAATTTTCAAGAGAAATTCACACGAGAAGCAATCTAAATAACTTAGAGAAGCAGCCAAATTAAAAAAACTGTGGGAAGACCTCTTCAAATAGCTTTTAGAAAAGCTAAATTAAAAACAACAACTTATAAGCGAGGAATATTTAAAATAGCTTCTAAAGGCATCTAATTTTCAAAAATATTCAGGTGAGGATTATTCTAAATGTTTTCTTATGACATACAATTTTTTTTTTTAAATTTCTTGAGAAGACTTACTTCACATAGCTTTTATAGGTATCTAACTGTTGGAAAAATATCAAGATGAGGGTCACTCTAAATAGCTTCTAGGGGTATCCAAATTTTAACTTTTTTTATAGGAGAGCATCAAATTTAAATGGTAGATTCTAGAGAAGTCTGATTAAAAAAAAATTAGACAACACCTACTTATAATAGCTTCTAGAGAAATCTAATTTTCAAAAATTTTCTGAAACAGGACCACTCATAATTTATTCAGAAAACATCCAAATTAAAATAAATAAATGGAGAAGACTTCTCCAAATAGTTTATAAAAATAAAATAATTTCAAAACTTGGGATGGAGGACTATTAAAAATAGCTTTTAGAAACAACTAATATTCAAACCTTTATCAGGTAGGGAAAAGTGGGATGGGGGTTAAAGGCAAATCCATAAAAACCTTTTTATTTTTGTTTGGCCTTCCCCACACAAATAAATTTCTGCCTTTAGTGGATTGTTAGCTGTAGATAGTATCTACAATTGAAAATTATAATTTTTGATTTCTTCCTTGTGGGGGTTTGTGAGGGCTCCGAGGCCATCACCCTAATTACCTTCGCTTAAATCCGCCAATGGTGATGAATGACCCTAAGCACGGGACAAATCCTCAATAGCTCAGTGGTAGAGCATTGACGCGCTAAGCCAAAAGTCCTAGGTTTAGTTCCCATGTCCAGGTGTCATTTCTCAACTAATTTAAATTAATATCATCTAAGGGTCTCTTCAATGCTGCTTGGGAGGCATGTGGGAAGTACTTCACTAGCACTGCTCACAAACGTCGGTGGAACTGGTAAATTGTTTAAGTGCTTAGATAGCTTCTAGAGTAGGACCTTTTTAATTCATAGTTGTAAGGATATCTAAAAAAAAGAGTGAAATATCTAAAATTTGAACTAACAAGTTTAATGAGTATCTAGGCAGCTGGTACACAATAAATTAATAACCTCAAAATATGCCACACATAATCTCACACATTATATCTATGTTATATAAAACACACATACAGTAGCCCCATGGCTTCTTTGGTGCTGACAGCTAAAAGCTTTTAAAAGTCACCAGACCAAATTATGTTTCTCTACACCGAACCATATGATCTGCAAAACCATGTGTTCAGCAGCTGTCACTTCTGACTGTCAAAATTTAGGTATATACCTAAATGTTGACTGTCAGAAGTCAGCTGTGAGCTGTCAGTCAAGCACTAAAGAACCCATGAGGCTACTTACACAATAAATACATATATAAAAAAACTCAAGCACAGAATATAAAAACTTGTAAAAATTAGCATATGAAAATTGCAGACTTAAATCAGAATTAATGAAAGCCACACCAACACATCCCTTCTATTAGGAAACCCGCTCACTCCTGGTGCATAACCCCTGCTTTCTTATTGACTATGTGTCAATAGGCATAACTTCAGCCTTAGTTGACATTCATGGCATATGGTGTGTTTTAATATAGGTTAAGTTAAGTTTGAAATGAGTACAAACTAAAAAAAAATTAACAATGTATAGGCTTTAATCTAAACTATTATTTCCTACTAAAGTTCTAATTGATTGTTATTTTTTACCATAGATTTAGATAAAAATTTCATGGGGATTTGTGGTGCTTTTGAATTATCCAATTTCTAGATCTAAACAATGTTGACTTAACCAAATCCCACTGTACTAACAAATGTCGGTAAAGCTGATACCATCCTTTTGAAGCCCTAGCTGTGCATGATTGAAATCCTGCCTACACTAACTATTTTGACAAGTAGAATTCTTAGGGATGCCGCTCAAACAGATGAAGAATAATATGTAAAAAGGAAAATAACATTGTGGTTCCACTCGTTGCTTTTGGAAAGACTGAATTGAGGTCTTTTTTATAACTTATTTGATGATCTACTAAATGACGATGAAAAGTTTTTTTTCTTCATATTTTTGCATGTCTAAAAACTTATTTCAAGCACTTATAGCTGGAATTAGCAATGGCATTTGAATTAAAAATACCATCATGAAAGACTTGCTTTGACACTGAGTTGAGATAAATGTTGAATTTTTTTTATTTTATGTTCCTTATTGTATTGTATGAAAAATTAATAAATTAACATTCAATTATATTAGTTTAGTATTTAGTATGGATACAAATTGCTTCTAAATGTTCCCCCAGAAATTTCTTGTATTTTCCCCAAAAGCTTAAACAAATAAAATTGTGATGACACAAACAACCTCGTTCACTTTCAAGTAATGACTGGGGGTATCAAATAGGGAGTAGGTGACTAACAGTCGTGCACTAGCAGCAATTCTGTTACACTACATACAAGCCATTAAAATAGTGGTGTGGCTGCAGTTTCATGGGAAACTTATAATTTAACTTCTGGTATCGTAACGAGCCCAGTACATTTGCCAGAATTTGTACTTGAGTCCTAGCTTCCCAAGGCACTGTCGATTACATCAACTAAATATTCTGACTACAAGTTAACTTTATGCTATTATGGTTTATTGTAGATTAAAAAATAAAAATTTACTTTTTTATTTCTAAAAAATTTTCCTATAAAATCAATGTTCATGCTATATTCCATAATGTGGCAATCTGAAAAACCACAATAGTTTTTACAATCAAATGTTAATTCTTAAATTACCCACATGTAAACGAGACTACATAAGTGTTTCTAATCATTATAAAGCTTGTGGTATTTCATAAATAATGTTAAATGTATTTTTGTAAAATTTATAACAAACCTCTTTTTCCACTCATTCTGAGCTTTATAATACTAGCAATAACTAATTGTTTTTATCTTTTCTTGATCTACTTTTGTGAGTGGAAGTGAGGTTTAATCCTGGTTGAATTTTTGATTTTGTTTTGTGCCAATGTGTTTAAACATCCTCTTTTCACACTATTGTTGGTATATATCTTTAAAAAATACTTTAATTTTGTTCTCTAAATATTTTAAGTGTGACCTCTAACAATGGTGTGAGCTACATTTTTACTAAATGTGAGCAATTCACATAAAAACACTGTATCATATAATGCATAGTTTCTTGATGCTAAATTTTGATTTATCCTCATAAAAACAAACACTCAAATGATCAAAGATCAATTTCCCTGTAATATTGTTGTAAGTTGCATCAATATAGTTGGATTGATACTTTCAGCAGTAAATTAAAATTGTGATGTAAAATGTAAAATAAAAACCCGCTTTGGTGGCCGTATTGTCTAAGGTGCTACTTTCACAATAGACTAGACTGCTGATGACGGGAAATCATGCTTCAAGTTTAGTTGGGTGTAATGAGGATGGTTTTTCTCAAATGGTTTCCTGCTCTCTCTCTCTCTTCTTTCTCCACACAAATGTGGGTAATTTACAATGTTGTATCTCACATTATGTAAAGTACTAGTATGTAACACAGATCACATGTTTAAATTCTTATTTTATTTCATTGTAATTATCACCAATATGTTTATTAAAAGCAAATATACACATACTTTTAATATTAGTGTTTTGATTAGGTTATTGGATGTATTGTAATCACTATGTCATTCAGTCTATTAAAGGTCTTATGCCTTAAACCATCTTACTCTTGATGTAGATATAATACTTTGCTCATTTGTAGGATTTTTTTTACAGTGTCATATTGTATACCTTGTATTTTAGTACATTTTTAATCTATACATCCTCTCATGTTATGTTTAGACTTGAAATGAAAAAATAAATAAAAAACAACAAATTTATTAAAATATATCTAGTTTCCCTTTACATTCTATTGAAATGGATTGCTTTGTACAGACTATATATAAAGTCTGCTGAATATTCAAATGATTGAACACTTTTATTTTATTGATTACAATTTTATATACAAATGTGTATAGTAGGTAAGATATAAAAAAAATCATTGAATTCAATAGCCATGTTTAATTTTTTCTATTAATATAATTACATTATTCAATATACAATTTAGTTATTTATTGCTGCAAAGTAAATAAATAATATTGGGTATTAAAATAAATTGTTTTGCTTTATTTTGTATTGGTTACCTAACAAGATTATTTTAACAGTAACAACCTTGTAAATGGTTGAAGTTAAAATTTTCCGTAAATTATTTCTCTGTTGAACATATAGCAATTATAGAGAATTATAATAATACAGTACAAGGCATTGAAATTAGTTGGCTATATACTTTTATTTAGCTCGGAATGGGTGTTGAAGAAATTTAATTTTTTTAAACGACTTAGGTACTAAATAACATATGTATCACATTCTATTTTTACTAATGCATTTATAAAAAATGGGGTAAATTAGATCAATATTAACTTTAGTAAGACTTATGTGAATAGTTAACCTTAAAAATGTATATTGATTTTGTTGGGGTCTGCATATTTGTTACAATACTTGACCTGTATGGAAGAATTCTAAATAATTTTTATAATAAATTTATACACATCTATATTATGACCCAAACTTGGCCACGCACCATGTACATTACATACAAATTACATACAAATCAAAATGTCATTATTTGGGCGTGTAGGATAGGTAGATATGGAAAATACGTGATTTTTAATTGCCCTTATTTTTATTACTTACAAGCAACTGTGCTCTGAAGATTTTTGTTTCCTCTCCTACATTTGAAGGTGTAGGTATTCTTGTTATTCATGCCCCCTCCCTTCCACCTCTCCTCCTGCCCGTAATCAATGGCCAGTAGCCTATAAATAGTTTTCTGTCATCCAAGTAAGGCAGTATTATCAACAGAAATACAAAGGTGTGTCATAAACAAAAATATCTGCTAGAACTCTTGCATTTTATTTAAAGCCAGCCAACCTACATTCATTCACATTTTGTGTTTGGTTCTTTTTTTAACAATAATACACACCAAAGTTGGAAAATATTTCCTTTTTTTTCTAAGGACACATTTCATCGATCTGAACAAAAAGAAAATGTTCTCAAGGAAAACTCTTTAAATTTACATTAAACAACTTGAAATATTGACCGTAATAGCCGGCTGGTTTGTATTGTGCTGGTTATAATTCGGTGAATGAGATCAACCTCATAAAATAAACAAGGTAAGGAAGGGTGGACTAGTACATTTTTTAAATATAGGAATGGGATTGTTTTTAGATATAAGTTTCGGTTAAAGGCAGAGAATATTAAGAATTTCATTTTAGTGAATTTCTAGATAATTTTGATGTGATGTAAGATATTATAAATTATTCATTTGAGTTTTGAAATACACACTTTGCCATTTGTCTAAAACCCCTTAAACTTCATATTTTGAGTAAAATGAGTTGACAAAACATGTAATAATTTCCCTTGTTAATGATTGAATGAGTGGACCTGGTGGTCTAGGGGTAAGGTGTCGAACTTTTGTGCTGGGGGTCTAGGGTTCAATTCTCGATCTTGGCACAGATTTATCTTATTTCCAAACCCTTCCTTCACCTCTGACAAGACATTTATTAATCACAACTTGTGAATTTGTGGAATGCCAGCCCTCCACCATGGTTCGGATCCCACCTTAAACTGTAGGTCTTCCATTTCATCTCACAATCACCCTACCATTACACATTAGCGTGAGTGCGTACAACCCGAACGGGTAGATAAGACGCAGTGCTAGTAGTAATAATAATAATAATAATGATAGTAATAATAATAGTAATAACAATAATAATGATTGAGTTGCTAATTTCACTTTACAGAATATGCTGGTAGGTCTATAAAATAAGTAGACCTATGTTAATGGCCGCAAGGTGCTACTATCTCAATATACTAATGAGCTAGGGATGAGGAAGTTTGAATTTAGAGGAAGTTTACCCTTATTTGTGCAGGGGAGAGTGGAAAACCATTTAGGAAAAAACACCCTTAGTATATCTGACCGAGATTTGAACCCCGGTCTCCCTGTCATCAGCAGTATAATCTAACATGGGTGTGAGGACTTAGACCATGTGACCACCAAATCAGGTAAAACTCATCTTAAAATGAAAATAAAGCAAAAGCTAAAAAAAAATTCTAAGAGGTAATGTACATTTGCGTGGAAAGAGTGGGAAACCATTTAAACATTCAACAGATGCCATTTTGTTAGTTTTTTTGTATCATTCCCTCACTTAAACTTTGACTGAGGTATTGATGGTGTGAGTCATTAGGAAATGATTAATAAACAAAACTACTGTAAGTTAAGTGTGTGAGTTTGGGAGTGTATAGGTATATAGGATTGAGAGCCCCAAAAGTGATTAAAAAGTCATTAAGCCTTTTATTTTTCCCTTTGTGGATAATTCTGAACATTAGCTATTCCAATAACATAACAGTTACAATATTGTGCCAATCTCCCAAATATGCCCAACAAGGTGAAGTTAGCCAAAAACTTAGAAAATAAAACAATGCATGCTGTTGTAAACCTAAAAATAAATAAGAGATGTAATTAGCTCACATAATTTAAACCATGACTCCTTTAATATATTTCTTTTAAGTTCAGTAATTTGTGTTGCTTAGAGCTATTTAAAGTTGAAAAGTGGTAAATTTTTTTGTAGTAAAGTACTATCTAAACTTGGAAAAGGTACTAAAGCACAATATGATTACATTAAACAATATTGGCCCCTATAAAAGGTCTCTATAAGATCTTTGATTTTATAACACCATGTGAGTCTAGAGCTACTGTAACTATTTCACTCAATACAAATATCATAAGCTAATTGCACAAT
Source organism: Timema californicum (assembly GCA_902141385.1). Classification (NCBI taxonomy): domain Eukaryota; kingdom Metazoa; phylum Arthropoda; class Insecta; order Phasmatodea; family Timematidae; genus Timema; species Timema californicum. Next base: position 51,411 of record CABFOW010001962.1, read on the forward strand.
ATATTTTTTAGTATGCTTGACATTCCTTTACATGTCAAATATAACAACAAATCATTCCCTCACATTTTAAATAAATAAAAAAACCACTAAATTCAATAAACACGGCCAAACAACTTTTTGTCACTTTTGTTAACATTATATTTGGTGTTCTTTAAAAATAAAAATAAATATTTTTTTATGGATTAACTTTTTTACTTTCACCTTGACTTTTGTGCACTTTTCAGAGAATGACCCGGGTACACATCCTTTAAATTAAACCTTCCTCACTCCTAACTCATAAGTGTAATTAGTACATTTGTGTAATATAGTCTAAACAGGGGTGCTAAGATTATTTTTTATTACTATAACTTTAATGTTATGTGATTAAAATTGATACTAAGAACATTGTAGGGAAGAATATCATCACACGCACAAATTACTAAAACAACTTTTATACAGCAAGTGATGTTATCTACAGTTGTCACTACTAATAATATAGTAGGGGCCTATATTGCTATAAACGTTAACCCCAAAAAATATCTTTCTTTGTTCCGTCCTTACAACTGCTTTCTTACTATATTAATTCCAATATAATGTTGAAAACACTCTTCTAATGTCATGATTTTGTTCTTTGTAATTAATAAACATCATCATCATTACTAGCACCCATGTACATGTTTATACTAACACAAACTATTAATTACACACACTGTTAATGAGATCACTAACACCAATAGTGATATACTATTGAATAAAAACTTTTGAATACTGATAATTTAATAGTATTAGGCTTTCACCTATTGTAAAGATTACAGATTATTCAAATGAAAAGTATTGTTGCCAATCGATATTAAACCAAAATATTTTTAACATTTTACTTGCTAATCTATTCCAAATATTCGTTTCGATTAAGTCTACTATTTGAAAGCAGTACCTTGCTCTTCTTTGCTGATCACTAGTTCTCCTTACATATTCACATTTTTTCATTATTATTCTTAAAGAAAATATTAATTGTTTTTAAGGCTGTTATTTCAAAGCAGGTTTAAAATAAACTTTCATTATCAAATATACTACTTTTATTCTATGTGAAATTTAAAATATATATGTTTACAAATTGAATGATAAAATACAGTTTATGATTGAATTTCCATAATTTTATGTGATTACTTTTTATAAAATAAATTTGACCATTCTACTAAGACTTTCAAACAAGTTAGCTTAGCATTATATACCACATATATTGATATGTTTTAATGGTTAGGGATCATATACTATAACTATGTTGAAATTTTTCATTCCTAAAGCAAGAAATGTTGCTAAGTTTTCTTATTTTATATTTGAGTTCTGGCGATGATTGTAATGAACGGCACAATCAAGAGGCGGTGAAATTGTTAATGAATCTTATTATTTGTAATAGTCAGCCTTGATTATGACACACACACACACACACACACACACATAAAGTGGCAAGGAAACCCGCAGAGGAAAGACTTATCCATGATTTTTTGCTGATGACTTGGTGGTATGAGGGAAGGAGGAGGAGAAAGTACAGGAACATTTACAGGAATGGAGGGAGGAAGTGAAAGAGTGTGAATTAGAATTAAATGTAGCACATTAAAGTGTGAAGTGATGCTAATGACAAGGAAGAGGATAAGGTCACGTAAAACTAAAAAGTTAGATAAAGTAGAGCTGAGAAAGGTAAAGACTGTAAAATATCTTGGAAGCGTGTTTGATGTGTAGTGTGGGAGTAGAGAGGATATAATAAAAGAACAGCAGGGGAAGTGGTTCTATAGGTGTGTAGGAGACCTGCTATGGAGACGAAAAGTGCCCTTTAAGTGTAAGGAAGAAGCTCTAAAGGGTGTAATTTGTATCCATAGTCACATATGGAATACAAACATATCCACCAAAGAGAGACTAGGAAAGTGGAGGCCATGGGAATGAAATTTGTGAGGAACATTTTAGTTGTCATGATGAAAACCAAGATTAAGAATGAATTTATCTGGTTAAGAGTGGGGATACAGAGAGTACATGAGATATTGAGGAAGAAAGACTGGGATAATATGGATATGTAATGAGAATAGAAAAGAAGAAGATGGCAAAGATAAAGATGGAGATGATGTATGTAGGAAAAAGACTGAAAGGAAGACCAAGGAAGAGCTGGGAGGAGCAGATAACAGAAAGTGTGCAAGTGAGAGGAGAATAATGGAAGCAATTAAAGGAGGAAGAATAGTGGAAGAAAAGAGGACAATGGAGGCATTCATTATACTAAAATGACCTGGCCACAGGCTGGAAATAGTTGATAATGATGAGGAGGATGACAAGATTGACTAATGATAAGCATATTAGAGCAAATAGATAGTTAATTTCATTCAATTACAAAATACAAACTGCTCTTTATGACTATCGAATTATCATAAAATAGCTTACAACATTTAATAGTGTACAACACTAGACACAACTGAACAAACTCAGCATAATACAAGGCAGTCAGATCTTGAGAGATTTGCCAAACTAACATGATGAGTTTAAGATTTACTACAATAGGATGTTTCTATTTTTCCATTTTTCACATCTTGCTACCACTCTGGGTTATCCACATATTTACACTCACGAGGAAAAAACAAGTTAGATAGCTAGAGGAAATGTAACCTATTTTCATTAAGGGAAAAGTGGCAAACTATGTAGGAAAAAATCCACTAACAAACCAGTCACGAGTAAACTTATGTTTGTTTATGTAATTTTTGTAATTAATGGATGAGTTCTCAAACTACACATTTTGTTTTCTTTCAGCTTACTTGCTCCGACAAGAGTTTCTACATTTAAAAGAAGTTTTTCACAGTAATTTATCACATTTTTGGTAATTGTTTGTATCCATCCGCACATTCGATCAAGATGAATCTGACTAACCTTGATGAATGCATCCATGTAGTGGATGATGGAACTAGTCTTGAGAAAGTTCTGCGAAACATTACAGAGTCTGAAGTAAGTACAATGCAGTTAGAAAAGTTTAAATGTTGTGTGCACTCATTTTAACTGTTGTATAAATTATTAAGATAGTATACATACATATTTAACTATACAAATTCATTATGAATTATTGATGTTTTTAAAAGAGATAACTGTTTGATAGGAATGTTGTATACAATTATCAATCTTTAAAAAAACTAAAGCTTTTTTTTAAATATATAAAGTTTAGTCATACATGTTTTTATTTGCAACAGGTACAGGAAGATGCATTTTATGTATTTGATGTTGGAGATATTATACGTAAATATGAGATATTCACCAGTAAATTGCCTAGAGTAACACCCTTTTATGGTAAGTATATCATTACTATAAGCGTTGTCAATAAAATGAAGAAAAGTTCAAACAAGGGTGAAGAACAAAAATAATTTATTGAACAACTGAAATGGATCGTTAACTGTTGTATTGATGTTAAAATCCACAATTTATTTTCTATTAAATAACTCTTTAGTCATGTCACTTCTTTGAAACCCAGCTGATAACGAGATACACTTGAGCTCTCCTTATCCCTCACCACCTGTGACAGTATCAAGAGTTCCTAGGGCTGGCTGCAATATTGAATAATGAAATTTCATAATATAGCAGTTTTAAAGTTAAAAAAATACTGTGCAATTTATTTTAAATAACATTTTTCTTTACATATTTTGACATAGTTTTTCCCTTTCGCTGTAAAGTTCCACGTGATTCCCTTAGGGCTTGATTCACACTTTAATCAATCTAGCAGGATCTTCTTGTGTGGTGATGCAAATCACACAATTGCGAAATGTGTGTTTGTTGAACTTTGATGCTTTGCAATACAAATTGTCAACTGCTGGTAAACAAAACATTTTGTTTTCTAGTGGCTGAAAATATATTTAATTTATTATCAACATGGGCGTTTTAAAAAATTAATGTTGTGTCAGTGTTAACCAAATCAATGCAGAGAAACATCTGTTTGTTCAATCCTTACATTTTCTCGGCCCCTTAGAGATTGTGACTGTAAAAAAAATTGGACCCTAGATTTTGATAAATGTTGACTTCCATGACCATCTAAAACCGATAAATTAGTTTTTGTGATGACGTCTGTTTGTGTTTCTGAAACTCCACCAAGAGCCAAAAACATTTTACCGCTTGGGCTGAAATTTTATATCTAGGTTTTTCATATGGTCCCCTCGAGGAGTTTTTGGGATTAGACATCTAACAATAAAATTAAGGAGTAGTTTACTGAAGGTAAAAAAGAGAAAATATCAATTTTTTCCAAATTTGCTCCAACGATTTTGATTAAATTTTGTATCTAGGCACTAAATAACATAATAACAAAATGGAAATTTTCATTTTCTTATAAAAATGAATTTTAAAGTATCTACTTTACATAATCAAAAGTTTCTAATTTTGATTATGTATATATGCAACTATTTCATATAAAAATAACTTATAGTTGTAAAGTTGTATTATCATTAAAAATAAAAATCTAATGTTAGAAATCAATTTAAAATAAAACCAATAATTTCTGAGATAGAAGCATATATATTCTATATATATTATATATCAGCCTCATCATCATCATCATTATTTCACGTTTCCACCTCTGCGGGTCGTCTGGAACATCCTATTCGATTCCTGTCGATCTTTTATATCATATATATTTGATTACATATCAGATACAACTGGTATTATAAACCCAATTGTTCTTTGATGAATATCTACTCATATTTGTCATTGTTTTTGTGACACCGTAGAGGTCGTGGCTCAAAGTTTAAGAACCTGTTGTCTAAGGTGTTAGTCACTTTTACAACTGAATGGATTGCCCTCGCCATTGAAAGAGGGGTCATGATTCATATCTCTTAGATCTTTGGGTGTAATTTTAAATATCACATTGCCCCCCCCCCCCTCCTTACCATACATTCCATGCTAATGCAGGTGCACTTCTTATAAACAAACTTCCTCACTTCTACTAAAAAATACCGATAGTTTCATGAACACTATGGTGGCACAAGCTATGGGAATATGTTATTATTGCGACACAATTTTGGGACTAAATATTCACCAAGTTTTCAGAATTTGCGTTGTTGAGGGTGCTGCTGCCACATCATCCACTAGACGACTAGCCATCACATTACTTGGAGGGGAAAAAAGAAGAGTTGTGGCTATTGAGCGAGGGAGGGAAAGTAAGTGGTGGGGCAATAAAGTTCCTGGATTGGTGCAGCTGCGCAAAGATCTGGCAGTGGGAAAAGTTGACACCTGCTCATCATCTTGTAGTTTAAATATTTGGCAATACTGTGCTACAAACCTCGTACTTCTATAGGGGTTAGTCTGTGAGTAGCAGTTAAGAAAATCATGTATATCTTCATCCAATGCTACAACTTTGTCATGGGACAAAGAGTCAACATCAAGTTTTGTGCGAAACTGGGTAAAGTTGCAGCAGAAACTTATGAAATGTAGAAAGTAGCATATTATGGTACAGATTCCTTATGCTATGCTACATTTTTTGAATAACTTAAGATTATTTAAACACTGACGTGAGGATGTTGAAGATGGCCTTAAGAGTGACTATCCATCAACCTCTTGTAATGAAGGTAAGGTCGCAAAATTCCACAAAATTGTGGCAAGAGATCGCCGAGCTAACCTAAAAGTGATGGCAAAATAGATCCCCATAAATAAATAAACCATTTGGAAAATTATGCACGAAGGTTTATAAAAGACAATATCTCTGTAGATTTTGTCCCACACAATTTCATGGATGAACAGTGCAGAAGAGAGATGCATCGTCCAAGATTTGTTGAGACTTGTGAAGGCAATCCTTATTTCCTTGACAGCATTGTCACTGGCAACAAGCTGTGGTGATTACATACAGTATGATCCCAAAACAAAGAGGCAAAGCATGCAGTAGACATCAGCATCTTGAGCTACACCTAAGAAGTTTCATTTTAAAAAGTCCTCTATGAATGTCATGCTGATCACATTTTTTGGTAGGCAGTGTGATTCAAAAGGAATTTCTTTAACAAGGACAGACAGTGAACGGCATATTTTATGTATAATTTCTTCAAAGATGGGTAAGGCAGATTTCCAGGGTGAGGCAGCAGTTTCGTGAAGAGGGCAGTTGGGTTCTTCTGCAAGACAATGCATCTACTCATTCTGCACTGGTTTTGAAGAGTTCTCTATCAAAACAGGGCATTACAGAGAAAAACTACCCATTGTATTCGCCTGATTTGGCACCTGGAGATGTCTTTCTGTTTCCTAGAGTGAAAACAACCATCAAAGGAAAAAGATTGGGTTATTTTGAAGACATCAAAGTAAATGTGACATCTGGACTGAAGAGGGTTTCACTAGATGACTTTTCTTGCACTTTTAAAAATCTTTTGGGACAATGCAAAAACAGTGTTGAATTGGGGGTGGGGGTGGGAGCTATGTTGAATAAAAGCTTAGTCACTTATTTTATAATTAGTTTAGTTTTCCTTCTACCACACCAGTCCAGAAACTTTATTGCTACACTTGGTACAGCACAGCTGACAATTTTCCAGTGTCTTCAGGAAAACTATGGTGGCACAAATTATATGAGTAGGATATTTTTGAGGCACAAATTCAGCACTTTAAATTGGCCTAGGTTTAGGAATTTGTGCCGTTAATTTAATGAAAACTACATGTAACGCTCTAAGCACCCAAAGTATTTTAAGTGTTTTCTCAAAAACTGATGTAACAAATTACGGGAGTGGAATATTCTTAATACATAAATTCAGCACAAATATTGGTCAAGGTTTTAAAATTTGTGTCTATGAATGCTGCTAAGCGATATTATCAGCACCAGACTTTTTGGTGTCCAAATGAAAACAATGGCTGCACAAATTATGCTAATAGGATATTATTTTGGCACAAATTCAGTATTAAATATTGGTATAGGTTTCAGAATTTCTTTATGGGTGTTGCCAACTTCATGAACCTATTATTAATTTAGAAATGCATTAAAAATTGAGGTATGTGTTTACAATAAGCATGCTATGTGTGAAAATTGTTTTCGACTTTTTTTAGCATCACATTTTATTACTTGTACATGTTATATGCATAAGTACTAATTATGTTAATGAGTTAGGGATCTGGGAGCTTTGAATTAAAGGAAGTGTACCCACATTTATTTGGAGTAAGAGTGGCAAACCACTATATAAACCACCCTCAATACATCTAACCAGGATTCAAACCCTGATCTCTCTGTATTCAGCAATCTAAACTAACTTGAAATTGACGCCTTCGACAATGCGGACACCAAAGAAGGTTTTGTAAAATGGTTTTATTAAAAAGGAATGTAACTAACATTTAAAGGGTTGCTTTATTAATTAAGAAATTGGGTACAAATAGTAAAACTTTTAATCAAAGGACTTCTATGATAGTTGTGCATTTTAAATTTTAGAAACAACTGTCAAATATTCTAAGCAAATTGTTATTTAAAAAAAATTGTTTTTTTTAAATACATGCTATTTACAATATTGTATAATATCCTATCTAAAAACACTTCCAATTAGTTTTATTTACCAACATTTGTTATTAAAATCACCAACGCATTATTTGCCTTTGGAAATAATATATTTTATTAGCTTAATGATTCATATCATTATTTTATTTTTGTTTTCAGCTGTCAAGTGTAATAATAAAACAATCGTACTTGAAGTTCTTGCAACCTTGGGGGCAAATTTTGACTGTGCTTCTAAGGTTAGTTGACATTATAACTGACTATGTTAATTAAATTTTTTTCAATACAAATGTTAATTTTAAAGTGTCTACAAAATATTTAATATTATTGTTTGGTCACTTAGGGTGAGATAAACCAAGTTTTAGACTTGGGGATAGACCAAAGTCGCATTCTCTTTGCCAAGCCTACCAAGCTTGCTTCTCATATCCGTTATGCTGCTACTGTGGGAGTGGATCTCATGACGTTTGACAACGAGTCTGAGCTTCACAAGGTGAAGCGTCTTTACCCGAATGCCAGGTGAGTTGGGTCTAAATACCAGGATTATTTATACAGGCTGAACAAAGCCATTCACTATCAAGTATCTAACTGTGGGTATACTGCATGCTCAGTTTTGTGTTAGATAGACATAATATATTACAAGTTTCCCGGTAAGAGATGGGAGGAAAGTAAACAAAATAATTGGATATACTTGGTTGTTTAAAATAAGTAAGTATAATTATATATTATTTATATAAACAGTATTACTAGTTCCCAAATACACAAGTATAGCCAATAGATAGGCTAAGTACCAGAAATACATAAAAACATTTTTGCACCTAATTTATCAATAAACTCTGCACATACTTATCTTAATAGGCCTCTAAGTCAAATTCTGGACACAGTGGCGCTTGGAAATGTCATCCTCATTCATTTTATTTTTAACAGAATAATGGCTAGTCAATGTCAGGTTTTGTTAAACAGTATTGTTAATTTGAAAATCATAGACTAGAATGGTATGGATCATAGACTAGATAGTATGGACACGTAATGAGGATGGAAATGAAACTTATCCCAATGAGAATAATGGAGGGAAAAGACTGTAAGGAAGTCCAAAGAAGAGAGGAGCAGAAAAAAGCAAGTGTGTATGTGAGAGGAGAAGAATGAATGAGAGTTAGGGAGAAAAATGGTGGAAGGACAGAAGTAGACAAGGCATTTTAATAAACAGACCCTGCCACAGACTGGAAACAGTTGTTGTTGTTATTATTGTTGTTGGCGATGGTGTAGATGATGACGATATTAGAATGGAAGTGCAAGATAAAAAAAAAGCTAATTTTAATTTCATGCAAGGGATACCTTTGCTATTTATTAGTTTACAACATAATATGTGTGATAAAATTTTGTCATTGCTTTTTTTTAATACAAAGCTTTATAATTTATTATTGATCTCCCATCCATATAAAGTAGGCCTGTGCGGGATCCAAAAATTTATAAAACTAGATATTCCCAAAATTTGGGCGGGGAAAATTATTTCCTGGATTTTTTGATAAAAAAAATATAATAAATTTAAAATTAAGAACATTTTTGTTTAATGTTCATTAACAATTTAAAAAATTTAATAACATAAAGTTATCCTTATCTTCCATTAATTAAACGAGTACCTACCCTAAACTAAAGTTGCTTTTTGGTTATAATAAAAATAATAATAATACTTAGCACCACATCTTACTAACTGTTCGGGCTGTATGCTTAAGTACTAATTACGCTAATGGGTTAGGAATTGGTAAGGTTGAATATAGAGGAAGTGAACCCACATTTGCATGGAGGGAGAGTTGAAAACAGTTTAGGAAAAACCACTCCCAGTTTATCCGAGCGAGATTTGAACCACTATCTCCTCGTCCTTGGCAGTCTAGCTCAACACGAAACTAGCACGTTAGCTAACTACTCCACTGATACTTTTTTTCTTTACTATTACAACCTAGTGAATTCATTTCAATAAAAGTATTCAAGCATGTATTCTGGTAATTTTAAAGGTATTGATTCCCTTAGAATCACACTGTGATTTTATTAATCCTACAAGAAAGGGATGAGGGCTAGGTCATAGTATGTTGATAATGTCATAATTATCCCAGTCATCTTGAACTTCAAAACACTGCCTTAAGACTATACACTGAACACTTCACCCCTATAAGATCCCTTCCCACAAGTATTGTCTCTTATCCTAAATATAACGAAAATATTGGCATTACAATTACTTCCGCAATCAAGGTGATGTAATTGTAATATCACAGCTTTTCACCCTGTTAAATTATTCTAAATTAACATATATTTTAATAATATTCATTTATTTTATTTTCATTTTAAAGTAAATTTTATTTGGTGTAGAGCTACTACTAAATGAAGTCTAAGTATTATGTTCTATTCTCATAGCCAGTTAGTCTAGAAAATAGCTCCTGTCTGACCTCTTCTTCCCACACTTTTGTATTTACACGTGCACGCATTGAGACACAGTATAATTGATTAATCAACAACTTTTCGTGATTTCCCTATCTATTTCACAGTCAATACAACTGAGCACCATTAAATAACATAACTATACTACATACATTTGATGGTAATACTTATTCTAGAAGAGATATAAGTGAGAAAAACACATTTTTATTGCTAAATAATGACAGAAGATGCTTTTAGATATCTAATTATGCATGAAATACACATTTACCGCACATGCATCAATACATGCCTATGATCCAGGTAAGAGTTGGGGTACAGGGAGTACATGAGTTAGTAGAGGAAGCAAGACTCAGATGGTATGGGGTGAAGATGGAAAAAGAGAGGCTGCAGAAGAAAATGTTGGAAATTAAGTATGTGGGGAAAAGACTGCAGGAGAGGCCAAGAAAGAGATGGGAGGAGCATATAACAGAAAGTGTTCAAGTGAGAGGAAAAGAATGGAATTAATAAAAGGAGGAAGAATGGTGTAAGAATAGAGAAAGATGTAGGCATTTTACTAAACTGACCCGGCCACAGGCTGGAAACAGTTGATGATGATGATGGTGATGATGATGATGATATGCCATTTGGGTTAATCTTATTATTTGCATTTATATCAATTTGCTTTAGATGCCAGCCTAGACAGTGGATATACTAATATTTTTGGAGTATAAGAGCGGTAATTGTGAGAGGTTTAGTAACTAAAATATAAGAAGTAACTAGACACACTGTCTTAGTTGATAAAGTTTTTTGGTATTCTAATGAACATGGATGTGTCTCACTTTAATTTATCCAGACTAGTATAGATTTAAATAGTTATGTTGATGTTTTAGTGTTTAAGTTATTAAAATTCACACTAATAAGTTCTGTAACTATTATAAAATTTGTTTCTATTATACTTCTCTGACCTATTTCTAATTTCTTTCTTTTTCCACTAGGTTCTGTAACTATTATAATAACAAATAATTTAGCCATTAGGCCTCCTCAATGTTAAATACCTCATTTCCTTTCTGATGAAATTGCCATAAGTCTTTAAGTCAGGGGTTCGCAACCTTTTAGTATTGCTGTCCTGAAGTAATATTGCAAAGTCGCTCAGCAATGCCAACCAACCTAAGCCCACCCAAATCGTTTATATTTTTATACTAGCTAACTAGTACAACTATTGAAACAAATTTATAATACTGCTGAAGACGGGGAGATCGGGGTTCGATCCCAGTCGGGTGCACTGAGAGTGGTTTTTCCTAAATGGTTTTCCACTCTCCTTCCACAAAAATGTGGATGCACTTCCTCTAATATAAACCTTCCTAATTCCTAAGCTATTAGTGTAAATAGTACATAGGCATATAACCAAATGGGTAGTAAGACGCTGTGCTATAAAAAAAAGTTGATCTTGTAAAATGTAAATTGAACAACATGTTTCTAAATTGAATACATTAAATAACTACTGTTTCTTGAATATTTAATATAAATCAGAAACATACAAAAGTTATTAATGTGTTTTGCAAAATTTAAGTTCCAAGACATTTTGAAATTTTGAAACAAAACAATAATTGAATCATTGAAACATAAAACACATTGTTATTATAATTATTAATCACATCAATGGTTTTAGTTAAAGACAAAGCTTTTATGTTACTTTTATTTAAATAGCTCAGTGTGCCATTTAATATCGTTCCATGTGCCTTTCTTGGAACGTGTGCTGTAGGTTGCCGACCCCTGCTCTTAGCTTATCTTAAAATTATTTTTTATTGGAATGAATGGAAGGCTAAGTTTAGACTAAAATTATAAATTTTAAAAATAAATTTAAGCCTAAATGGGAATATTATCTTAAATATTGCTTTTGTTTCCTGTCTTGTTCCCGTGGGAAATTATTTCCTGTTAAAAAATTTCACTAAGCCAAAATCATTTACTCACAGGCCTAATATAACCATATATTAAGATTTGGGACAGCAAAGACACAGGTTGTTGATTTTACGAAGTTTATTGAGCAAATTAATAACTTTTGTTTGTCTATGTCGGTAAATAACAAATAACAAATATTCAACACGTCATTTAATTCTTGTCTATCTATGTTGTGTCTGATATTTTACTTGAACTTAAAATAAAAGATAACAATAAAGAATTCAAGTTGTTCTTAAAATAAAAAACAATGCAAAACAAAATGATACATTTTCGCGTTACATGTCTACCAACAAAACAATGAATAATTTAATAGTTGAGCNACTCTATTAACCCAACTGGGTTTTGGAAACAAGACAGACAGCCTGGTTGTAGCCATACACGATTTAAACAATGCACATGACATCCACGGCGTCATGAGAAACATTGGCTCAGAATAAATAAATGGAGCTTGTGGAGGTTAGTAAGTCTATGACTAAGACCTTACACCATTTGAAGCCAAAGGCTCACAATTTAAAGGCTGTATCATAAGTATACAGAGAAGCATAGTCGCTATGACTGGTATACCAAGTCTAAGAGTTTTGATAAATACTAGTCATAATGACACTTATCCTTCATACAGGAGGAAACAATATTTACTCATTTAAATTAACCTTTTAATTCTGAAGTCAACAAGACTTGTAATGGTTTTAAATGTCACTTTGACATAGTATAACACTTTCCAACAAATGAAAGTCGCCTTCGACTATTGAAACAGAACATAAAGAATATCAAACATGTCTAGGTAGACATTGTCTAGTTTATTACAAAAAAACTAGACTCTAAGTCAGACGGACTTAACGATGTTGCCAGGATACTTAAGTATTTGAAGAACATCCTCCTGGCCGGCGTGGTGGTGGATCCGACGGCCGAGACTCCATTGTCACGGGTTCCTTCATTGAGTAAAGTTGTAGAGGTTCCTCCTTCGACGCTGGGTTGTAGTGGTTTGCGATAATGTGAATCTGAGAAGCAGCCTTTTAATACTCTAAAATTTGACTTGAACGGAACAAAGCAAAATAGGTGATAAACTCAGAAATATAAAAAAGGAGATAAAGGGATGAAGGCGGGGAGAAAGGAAAACCAAGCAGGGAGAACCGCTTGCGGGGAAGGGGTAAAACATGTTTCCTTGGACGGCTGCTAGTCTTCTCTGAAGGGCAAGCGGGTCACTGGGTCGAGTTCATTCTACGCTTCTTTCTTCATCAGATGTTGTAATAAAAGCACGTGTGGCTGAAGTCAGTCCGCCATCATTGAATAATTTTCTTTTCTAACACGTGGCGAACAAATCCAAGAACATCTTGAAATGGTGAGTAGATACAGAAGCATCTTCTATTTAAATTTATCCGTTTTAATTATATTCTTTAAGCTCAGCTATTATTTTTATGAGAATTAGTGATATTTAAAATATTTTATTGTAGGCAGCATGGCAAATCTATGTGAAACCATCCGACATCATCCAATGGCAAGGGCTATGCGTTAAAGCATTTTATCCATAAATATGTTAATGTTTATCCTCTTCTTTGATATCCGCTACAGTATTTATCAAAAGACAATATTGTTCGAACAACCATGTGTTTTCAATTTAAGGAGACATGTGATTGTATCAGACTTCACCTAGTCAGGGAAAATAAACTTTGAGGTAGATTAATTGTTAATGTTACTTCTTTCTTTCGTTTCTATTGTTGTAAATTATCAAAATATTGATATTCAATTGTAGCTGTCCAATCTGCTCGATTGACATGCTACAGTAGTTGTAGATTAAAGGTAAAAGGAATTATAAGCTTAAATAGAATAGAAAAGTAGTTCCATAAATTGACACAGGCCATTGTATTTTAAGCCGTGTGGCCTGACAGCGATTGATGCTTTTTCACTGACTGAGACAGCCTCCTTAATCAATATTTGCTGTCAAAATACTATTCATTAGCTGTTATTAAAATTATTATATGTTGAAATATCTCATATATATTGAAATATTCCAAATAGTTTCACTATGTATTGAAGTTGTATTCTTCCTTTAAAAATGGTTTGAAGATACAAAGGTTATTACGAGTGTCAAAAGTGGAAACGAAGAAGATTTGTACATTGATATTGACTTTGATATCTTGAAGCTGTGCACACCCCTACTAATCACTTAATATCTATATGAGTTCCCACAAATTAAATTTTCATTTGAACTAATATATTATTACAGGCTAATTATTCGTGTCCGTTGTGATGCTGATGTGGCGCAGTGCCCTCTTGGTGCCAAGTTTGGCTGTGACATTATAACTGAAGCTCCTCGGTTGATCCGAGCAGCCAGTTTCCTTGGTCTTGAGGTTGTGGGTATGAGTTTCCATGTCGGCTCAGGATGCGAGGATCCTCCAGTTTTCCGCCGAGGAATCGCTGCAGCAAGGAAGCTTTTTGACTATGCCTCCACTCTTGGTTACAATTTCGAATACTTGGATCTTGGAGGGGGGTACCCAGGCAATACAGGAACTTCAATTGATAAGGTGAGATTTATCATTAGAATAACTTCACTGCTTTCATTAAGGCGATTGGCCCTTTTCATTTGGCTTGAAAATGCAGAGCAAAAAATTATATAAGACATTCTGATAAACATTTAAAAGTTTTTTACAAGACCAAATTACATTGGTACTTCATTGTTGAAAATAATTTCCTTTTAGATTGCGAATGTGATCAACTTGGCGTTGGAGGAGTTTTTCCCAGATCCCAGTGTGAAAGTGATTGCTGAGCCAGGCCGGTTCTTTGTCGCATCTGCCTTTGCTCTTGCCACCAACATCCATTCTAAGAGGGAAGTGCACAACAATGAGCAAGATGATTCAGTCATTCACGTCATGTATTACATCAACGATGGCGTGTATGGAGCATTCAACTGTGTCTCAAATGATAATTACCATCCAATACCAGTCCCTCTAAAGGTGAGAAACCTCTTCAATATTTCTGTTCTTTTGTCTTTAATTTATGATTAAACCTCTTATCTGCTTTATGAATTAGAAATATATGATTCGGATTTGGAAACATTGTTAAATAATGTGATGTAAGTGAGAGTAATGGAAACCAACCTTAAAGGATAATTAGGTTATGCCATGATAATAACCAATAAACTTCCCTTTTTATTCTTTATACTTTATTAACTCTTACATCTTCTGATCAATTTATCATTTGTACATCAATTTTAATTTACAGAAATATAACACTCCTTTGATAGCTAACATACATTCAACACCAAAATCTCTATCTCAAACAGTTTTTACCACATGAGATCACTGTATCTCATCTGATCTAAAAAGTCTTCAAAACCCTCTAGAAAATCTAGAAGCTTTTTCAGAAAGAGGATAGCCTTAGGGCCAGCACACATGTAAGACTAAACTGTCGCCTGACTTTCCTGTATTCCTTGGCTGAAGCATACGACTCATCAATGATACGATAGTTCAGTCCGTGATCATGTGCACATGTAAGACTAAACCATTTTTCTCTTGTTCCCCATTCTTCTTTATATGTTCGGCGAGTATGTAAGTGCAATGCTGCAAGACGAGAATATCAAACAATTGATTGAAGAGAGTTAAAGACACCCTGATATTTATGACAAAAATTTAAAAGATTATGCAAACATCAATGCTAAAAGAGAACTTCGTCAAGAAAGTTGCTCAGCTTTGGTACCAGGTTGGAGTGAATTTTCGCCTAAAAATAAAATTGAAGCAGGGTAATTCTGTAGAGCTTCAAATATAGTATGAAATTTTCCTTTTCTCGAGGCGAATCACATACACACAAACTCGATATTTTCAAAAAAAAATACATTTTGACATTCATCTACTCTCTGCAAATGGGCTCACGAAATGAAAGCCAGAACTACTGAACTATCGTTCATGTGCGTGCTTTCATACATTTCTAAGGGCAAATGACAACTGCATGACAGAAAAATCCAGGGCTGTTGGTAGAGGTAACTGACTGCCAGTTGTGTCATTGTCGTGTTGAAATATTGTGCATCTCTATATATTCTGAAGTGTCTTGTATGAACGACAAAACAGTCATCTGACATTTTGTCTTAAGTGTGCGCTGGCCCTAAACCTCTCATTAAGGACCTTCTCTGATTAGCTGAAACTCCATGCACACCCAAACCTGTTAAACCTGATACTATATACCTCTAGTAACTTAGTACTACCCAGGTCTACAAAAGCACAACAAAATAACTATATAGTGGATGCACCCGATAACTCCTTTTTTTCCTTTTCTTGAGGCGAATCACAAACACACAAACTCGATATTTTCCAAAAAAATACATTTTGACATTCATCTACTCTCTGCAAATGGGCTCACGAAATGTAAGCCAGACCTACAGAACTATCATTCATGTGCGTGCTTTCATACACTTCTAAGGGCAAACGACAACTGCATGACAGAAAAATCCAGGGCTGTTGGCAGAAGTAGCTGACTGCCAGTTGTGTCATTGTCGTGTTGAAATATTGTGCATCTCTATATATTCTGAAGTGTTTTGTATGAACGACAAAACAATCATCTGACTGTTTGTCTTAAGTGTGTGCTGGCCCTAAACCTCTCATTAAGGACCTTCTCTGATTAGCTGAAACTCCACGCACACCCAAACCTGTTAAACCTGATACTATATACCTCTAGTAACTTAGTACTACCCAGGTCTACAAAAGCACAACAAAATATTCGCGTCAGGTTTTCAAATGTTAGGAAAATCGAACCGAACCAACAATATTCCCACTAAACCATGAAGATTTTTTGTTGTGAATTAAAAAGATTTATGGCTGGGTTTTAATGCAAGGTGGTCTTGTTTTAAAGTTTCTGCATATTCCTAGTGGAATTCTTCCAGACGAGTGGGTTTGTCTGGATTTAGTACTGATGTAAGCTGGCAGGCTGATGTTCCGAGGGGGATTTGTGGTTTGAGGGGATGTTGTAGATCACGGGGGTTATAAAGTGGGAAGGGAGCGGATGTATTGGGTGATGAGAATAATTGGGAGCGGGGCAGTGGGAGCTGATTCAGGGAGGGGAGAGTAGTGAACTATTTGCAGATGAGGAGGGATGCTGAGCCTGGGGGTTTGTTCTTGATATGTTGCCCTCCTTAGGTGCCGTGGGCCTTGGTATTAGGCATGCCTAGGAATGGTATTCAGACTTCTGACATACATTGTGTATGTAGCTCAGTAGATAGGTAGGCACTTGCCAAATGGCGCGCCCATGGAGTTGTTTTATAGGGGCTCGCCAAATAGTGTGACCCCGGAGAAGGTATGAAAGTAGCTGAGACTAGTAATGAATCGTTCAAGAATGGAGCATGTTTTATCTTTTTTCTTCTATCTCTCTCTGCTGCTCTCTACATTCCTTCACACAATACTTACTTACATTAACATAAACTTCAACAATAATCACATACTAAGACTAATTGCTTATAATACATTAAGTTACAGGAATAAAAAAATACATATATCTTCTCCACACCTTGGAGGAAGGTGGGTTGACCTAAATTCCGTCCTCAGATGATATACCGGTTGTTCCTTCAGGAATGGTGCCTCTCGAAAAATCGTTGTGGGGGGTTAAGGGCCACGTAGGGTTGGTGATGCTTTCTAGCTTAATAAATAAATATAGAGGATATTTAAAAAGTAAAGTTAGTAAGATAGAACATAATAGCAAAGATAAGAACCAATACAAGGGAAATGTATTTAAGTACTAACAAATATAAAAAAGTTAACAGGCTAGGGCCAATTTAGTGAAAGATGAGAATGGCAATCTGATGGCAGACACAGCAAAGCTTTGAGTAGATAGATCAACCACTTCAGTCATATTTTGAATGTTCATTAAGGATCCAAATTGGGTGAGATTATTGAAAATCCATACTACTGAATCATTAGTCCAGAGCCAAGTATTAGTGGAGTCAAAGAAACTATTAAGAAGTTAAAGAATCATAAAGCTCCAGGTTAGATTAAATTTCTGCAGAGTTAAGAAAGGGAGGTGATGAAATGTTAGTAATAGAAATTCATAAACCTCTATGTTCCAAGTGAGAGGGAATATATAATAACCATTTTCAAAAAGGGGGTTAAAACAAAGTGTAATGACTAGAGAGGTATCTCACTACTACCAACATGATACAAAATATTATAGATTGACTGCATATGCATTGGACATAATTTGGAATCATCTGTGTTTATTTCATCAAAATAGATAAACAGCTGATAAAATTTTTACTACTCAGCAAAAGTGGAATGCAACATGATGGTTCATCAATTATACATAGATTTTAAAAGTCCATGATTCAGTTAAAAGAAATAAACTATATGAGATTTTAGTTAAATTGGAGAGATACCCAAAAAACTTGTCAAGATATTTGAGGTATGTCTAACGAAAGCGTGTGGAATGTAATTTATCAGATACTTTCGAACACCTAAGGGATTGAAACAAGCACATGCACTTTTCCCATTACCTACTTCTTAATTTAGCCTTAAAGTAAACTATTAAGGTAAGCAAGAGAGTGGGGAAAGGGTTGGCATTAAATGGTACAATGCAGCTATTAGGATATGCAGATTGTTTATCTTTTTTAGGTGATAGTAAAGAAGCTCTTGTAAGAAATGCAGAAATTTTACAATAGTTTAGTAACAAAATAGGTTTAGAAGTGAACATTAAGGAGCCAAAGTATATGACCACATAGAGAGCACAGATTGAAGACAATAATTTAGAGATTATTGCGAACAACATATCATTTGACAAGTTTAACGAGTTTAAATATTTAAGAACAATTTTAACTACCAAAATAAATATTAGAGTGGAAATTAGGAAAATGAAACAATCAAGAAAGGCAAGCTTTTATTTGGTCAGTAAGCTGTTAACCTCTATGTCAAGAAATGTAATACTAAGAATATACAAAACAATAGTTTTACTATTCTTCTCTATGGATTTGAAATGTAGTCGCTTACCTTACATCATAAAAAGAAATTTAGGGTCTTCGAAAACAAGGTGGTTAGGAATATTTTTGGTGTAAAAAGGGTTAAAGGTACCAGGGAGTAGATGAAGTTATGTAATGATGAGAACCATACTCTGTACTCATTACACAACATTATTTGAATAATCAAATCTTGTATATTATGGAGGGCAGGACATGCAGCGCGAATGGAAGAAGTTAGAACCTTGTCCAGGATATTAACTGGTAAACCTGGAGAAGATCATTAAGAATACCTAGACACAGATAGGAGGATAACATTATAATGGACTTGAAAGAAATAATGTGTAAAGAGGTGGACTGGATAAAATTAGATCAAGATAGGGCTAGGTGGTATACTTTTGTAAGTGCCTCAATGAACTTTCGAGTTCTTAATGCCCTATAGTAAGTTGTTCAATTAAAAAAACACCTTTTTTATATTCTAAGGTTATACTTTAATATCTACTCCAGTTTTATAGCCTTAATTTGTAAAAGTAATTCTAATAAATGGCTTTATGACGACACCTACCTAGACTCAAATGGAATGGGCCGTTCTCGCATATGAAACTGGCCCATTCCATTCTGGTTTAGGTAGGTGTCGTCATGAGCTTAGTGTAGCGCCACACTTGAGGCGTACTAAATTTGACTATGAAACTGGCCCTTAATTTGTAAAAGTAATTCTAATAAATGGCTTTAAATATAAGGCAGTGTATGTTGAATTTCTTTCAGTCAATCATAACCAAGTTTGTTGTCTTAATAATTACTGCTTCAGCATTATTTAGGTAAGTGTGCTGGTTGTCTTTACCCACTTTTAAATACAATCAGCCCTGTGGTAATGAAACTTATATCAAAGGATTGGATGATATCTGATCATCATCATTGGGCATTTCTGCCTTTGTGGGTCGTCTGGCACAACTTCTTCATTCCTGTCAGTCTCTCAAAGCTTTTCCTTTTGCCACGTGTCTTTATTCCACTCCTTTTGCCTCAATGTCCTTCTACACTTGGTTCATCCATCTGGTCTTCTATAGGCCATTTAACTTTCTCCTTACTCTGTAGAACTTTCTTAAGCATTCTGTCCTCCATTCTCATCACACGCCCTAACCACTGCAACCTTTTCCTATTCAGCGTCTCTTTTAATGGTATAACCCTTAGGCTATCCCTAATTTTTGTTACTTGATCTTATCTCTCCTTATAACGTGTTCATTACCTCTCAGAAACCTCATTTCTGCTGCCTGCAATTTATATAAATCTTTTCTTGTCCATATCCGGGTTTCAGAGCCATGTCAATATTGGTTGATAATACGCCTTATGCAACTATGATTTGGTCGCTTTTCCACATTTCATCAACAATGTTTATCCTAAACCATGTGATATAATTGTCCACTCTTCCATGTCCTTTGTGCAATTTCCTCATGAATCTTGTTTGTGGTAATCTTACTTCCTAGATAAGAGAAATATTTCACCTTTTTAAATACCAATTTCCATTAATTATCACTTCCTTTAAATAGTTTGAGTTTCTATCCACCTTCATTGTATTGCTCTTCTCCACATTCATCGGAATGGTATCTATACATTTTATTTATGAGGCAGACATAACCACCTTGTCTTAGTAAAGTCTGAACTCTTTTCGTCTTTTCATTGTGAAAGCCATGTTGGGTTTGTTGCTTGTATTTATTCCCCATACGACTTTAGAACCTTTCATGTATGTATGTATGTTGCTTTAATAGTGATAATGATTAATGTTGTCTTATCAATGTCTAGAGCATTGGTGGAAAGTTGACTTCTTCATCCATCTGGGGCCCAACTTGTGACTCCATGGATCTAGTTGTGAAGAATATCAATTTGCCAACTATGAACATTGGGGATTGGATCATGTTTAAAGACATGGGTGCTTATACTATAGTGGGAGCCACCAACTTCAACAGCTTCCCGCACTCCAAAGTGAAAGCAATTATCAACAAACATTATTGGTAAGCAATCTACATTAATAGTGGAACTAAAATTTTTATCTATTATTAAGAAAAATAAAATGTAATTTTAAGTTAATTGAAGTTGGACAAGTTGCATTAAATTGATGTGAAAGAAACATAATTGTGTAATATAAATATAATATATATTCTCAATGTTTAAAAGATTTGGTGATAGTAACTAAAAGTTATGATACATTTTAGTTATGAATATGTTGAAATTGTAACAACTTCTAAAAATTTGGTACATTTTAAAATAGTTTTAAGTGTAAATGACTCAAATGTACCTAATTTTTAGATGTTTGTTACAATTTCAACATACTCATAATTAAAATGTATCATAACTTGTAACTATTATTACCAAATATTTAACAAATATCTTATAAATATTGTGCATATATATTATATTTATGTTTCTTTCACGTCACTCTAGTTCAACTTGTCCAATTTAAATTAACTTAAAAATGAATTTTATTTTTCTTAATACTCTTAAACGTTCCTTACTAAGCATTTCAAATGTTTTTTCAAAAATATTTTTATCTGATGTCATTAATAGATAATTTAACTCTCAATATTTATGACCCATGTGTTGGTTATTTACTTCAATTAAATAATTTTTGCAATACATGAATCACAAGATGTAAGAGATGAGCTTCACAGTTAACAGTAAAGTGAAATAAATGAGAAAGACACTGGGTAAGTTATGAAATTCTCAAAATTTGCTCAAACAGAACATCTGCAACATGGATTACTTGGTCTAAGTATGTCAAACTTGCAGGCCACATTTGGTACAATCCATGATTCTGTGGTGCCCGTGGAGCTTATGATGAACTAATATAAAATGCGGTCCTATTATTCTATTTATACTGGGCATCAATAGTGTTGGCAAGTTTATTCAAGATCTTGATATTATTTGGGTTAAAGAGGACAATCTGTAATATCTGATCCTCCGATTGGGCAATTTTGATGTGGATCCAGAGGACAGTGGTAAAAATATTATTAATTGATCTTTGTTAATCCGAGTCCACCATCTTGCTTTCTTGTGTAAATCGTTCCTTGTGAGGTGCAGGCAGGCAGATTCAATATTTCCTAAACCACTTGGTAAATTTTATCGTCAATCGTAATTAGAGTTATTTTATTTACTTCATTGATCATTAAGGAATAAATAAATTTGGGGATGTTGAAAGTCAATATCAAGTTAAGTTTTGTGAGGCTTGAGCTTAAGATGGCTTGCTTTCCTAACACACTCCAAAAGATAACCATCATGGGTGGATGTCCTCACTGCACCAACTGATATCTTAGCATGTAAATAATCAATCACTTCATCTGGGCTCATGCTTTCCAACACTGTATCTCCTATTGTGAGAATGAGATCAACCACTGCCCAAGTTTTGTTTTTGGTCAAGATTCTTAGGCTTTTACATTTTTCCGCCAACAGGTTCATGTGTAACTTGTTAAGAAACCCCCTCAGTCCATCTAAGCATTTCTCGGATCTGGTTTCTCTCCTCGAACATGATCAGAATATTGTCTGCAAAGGTTAGTACACACAAGTTGGTATTGATTACCCACCCTGACTCCTCGAAACTTCCAGCTGGTTGATCAGTGTATCTAGCACCAGATTAAACAGCAGGGAGTCGCCCTGTTTCAATCCTCTCTTGATTGGTACTTTGATCTCTTCCTCGCCTTTCAATTCTGTCTCCATATCCCTGTACATCAGATTGATATAATAAATGAGTTCCCCCGATATCTTATGTGCTTCTAGACATTTAATTATGGCAGTGTGTGACACAGTATCGAAGATTTTACTGAAATCCAGCTGGGCCATGATGATTCTGTTACCATTATTAGCCCTTGCAAGTACCTCTTTGAGCAACAAGACGTTATTGTTGCATCTCGACTCCGATGAAAATCCTTTTTGACGCTTTGTAAGGTGGACACATTTTCTAAGTCTACTGTCAATGAAACTGGACAACATTCTAGCTCACAGGTTGCCAATCGTTATGGGTCGGAGGTTTCCTGCCTTGTCAGGGTCCTTGCCCACCTTTGGGATCAGAGTGGTTCTATTTTGACTTCAGGTTTCTGGAAAGTAGCATCTAACTAAAAGTGAGTTGAAAATTAGGGCCAGGACTTGACTGGTGCCCTTTTTAAAAAGGTTACACTTTCTAACTCTATCCGATCCTGAAGCTCCTTTAGCCTTAAGTTTCTTTATCTTGACCAAAATTTCACCAGTTGTAGTGGCAGTAAACATCTTTATCAACTCATGCTTCTTTCTTGTCTAGCCTTTCCTCAATGAACATGTCATTAGGGCCCTTATCATCCCAAAGGTCATGATAGAGCGTTTTGATGGCAGCATCGACTCGGTTGCTTTGGATCTTCGATTTCATTTAATCACTCCCCCACAGCAAATTCACCGAGTTTCTTTGGGTTATTGTTATACAACAGAGTACAGACTATACCGAGTAAGGACAAAAGGGCTCTAATGGCGGTGCTACAGAAAATACTGGATAGATTAAATGAGATGGACGTGGACAGACACAATAGGAGAACTAAAGGTAAGTCTGATAATAAAAATAAGAATTCCCCCTCAAGAAGAAGGAGGGATATGAGGAGAGCAGAAAGGTATAGAGAAAGCAAATCTGAGGCGGAGATAAGCACCCAACCGGAACAACAGGTAATGGAGAAGGTAGAGGTAGAGACAGCGGAAGTAACTTCAACTTCAACTGTGGAAGAATATAAGCGTAAGCTCTGGAACATCCGAGAGGTGGAAGTTTTGGAAAAAAGGACTGTTTATAGTACATGGGAGAGTTGTCAAAGCTGAGGAGGAACAAAAGGAAGGAAAAGGTAAAGAGCGGCACCAGTTGAAGCCACTGGAAGCGTCCACTGAGAGAGAGAAGACAGCAGACGGGGATGAGGGGGAAAGGAGCGGAGGAAGAAAAAGAGAATAAGGTGGAGGATATGGTCGATCCTGGTCAGATATACAATAACCTTTGAGAAGACTCTACAGCTGTCAAGGCTGGAAGAGCAGCAAACCCTCCACCTGGCCATTAGACACCTAATAAGAACTGGCCATGAGAAAGGTAATTCTTTTACTTTTGTTACTCTTGAGGCCTTGGGCAGAATACAACTCAAGGCCATGAACCTATCTATGGAGGCGGCACAACTACTGGAAAGGATTCACAAGGTATTTGAAAGAAGGGACGAAAAGCTCGATGTAGAGGAGCTTTACCGGCATTTTATAAAAGCAAACGGTCGCATAGCATTTGACTCGAAGGAAGCTTGGCCCTAATGTTATGTATTTACGCATAACCCATAATGGCTACAGTTGAAAAATTAAAGATTGGGCAGTTGAATGCTATGCGGAGTGCGAAGGTAATGAATGAGATCAGGAAGGTGGCGGAGGACCTGCAGCTAGACATAGTCTGTCTGCAGGAACCGTATAGTACCTGAGGTGGGAAGATACCACAGATGCCGGTGAATGCGAGAATCGTGGTATCTGGGTGGTCACCAATAAGTGCAGTAGTGGTCTTTAATAAGCATCTAACGATTATAAAGGTTGATAATTATGCAACGAGAGGGTCACTTGTGTTGAGGTAAGATCGATAATAGGCACAGTCATTCTTGTCAATATGTATTTCCAGTATAGAGAAGATATAGAACCATATTCAGGAATGATTGTGGCAGTAGATGGCTTATATGGAGGGACTCCTGTTATTTACTTAGCAGATATGAATTCTAGGTCACCCTTGTGGTTCAGCAATGTGTGGAGGAGAGCTGACGGAAGAAAAGGAGGATATCGTGACTATAAGAGGGGAGAGAAATTGGAGGAGATAATTGCGGTGAGAAAACTTATAGTAGCGAACCTACCAGGGAATCCACCAACATACCAAGGGAGAGCTGGGGCGAGTTCCAACATAGACATGACATTTCAAAATCAAGAAGCTGGGGAAATGGTTGCTAACTGGAAAGTGCTGGACGGAGTGACGATCAGTGATCATGATTTTATCACCTTTGAAATAGAAATAGAAGGTAGAAGGCAAGATCAGATAGACATGGAGAAAAGGATAAGATACAACATAAGGAAGGCAAACTGGGACAGACTAAGGGGACTGCTGGTGCTGCCACCTGAGGTGGCTGAAGGAGGAAATGTTAATATCACCGCCAAGGAGTTTACCAGGTCAGTTCAGAGAGCTATGAGGGCATCCATCCCAATGTTGAAGGATACATTGAATATAAACAATCAACCATGGAACGAACGACTTGGTAGACTCCGAAAGGAGATGAAGGTATCATGAAGGAGATATCAGAGGTCTATAGATTCTGCTAGTCGTGGACTGCTCCTCAATGGGTATAGACGGAAAAAAGAAAAGTTTGAATCCACCCTGGTAGCGGTAAAGAGAGAAAGCTATGAACAATATGTGCAGTAAGAATTGAGAAGTAACACATGGGGAATACCGTTCCAGATAGCTACAGGAAAGGTAAGGCCCCCAACAATTATCTCGACATTAAGGAAGCCGGGGGAAGGATTTACATCAAACCGGGAAGAATCAGCGAGGCTGCTGATAGTCATCCTACTTCCAGACGAAGACCAAGTGATAGCTAGTTAGGATATGATGAGTAATTACGACAATTATGAGGTGACAGATCCAGTAGCCCAGGATGAAGTAATAAGACTTGTAGCTGAAATGAAGAAGAATAAGGCACTTGGACCAGAGGGGATCAGGGTGGAGGTCCTTCAACAGATCACCAAGCAGGGAAAAACATAATAACTCTCATTTGAGCAAAAAAAATATGTTAGAAGTGATTTCTGGCTGCATACCACTTGAACTACAAGTTGTTTTTAGTCATTCAAGACCTTGAGAATAGCTCATATCCATGAATATTTTACTTATTTTGTATAGCTAGATTTCAGGATTTTATAGACATTTAAATAGTGAAAATATCCCATCAAAATCAATGAGGGTTATCATGTTTTTGCCCCAAACCGCTCATTTATAACTATGAATAAACTTCAAAGAATATTAAAAAGTAAATATTATTCAGTCCACAAACTTAATGCACAAACAAACGCAATCCATTGACAACCTAAGCATGATCACAGTATAAGTGAAAAAAACCCTAAAAAGCAGTAGACATTACTTGTCAGGGAAAAAAGAGCACCACAGTTCACCTATAAGCATAAATAAAATAATAAACTTTGTTTTAAAAATATACTAAATATTTAGAATCATGATTTTCTAAAAGGATAGTAATGGTCCTCAAGTATGGTGACTACAGATAGTGAAAAAGAGGAAAAACCTAGAAAAGTCTTGAAATTTTTCGAAGTCAGGGAAATATCACGAAGAATAATAAAAATAAAGAAAAGTCAGTGAATTTAAGTGCATAATTAACACCTAGACATTAAAAAAAAGTGATATTGGTTCTCGATGGCTACAAAATGCATTGCCTATTGACCTATATATATATATGTTATTCTAAAATGAGAGGGTTTGTACAGTGTTTGTTTTATAACATATTTACACAGGGACAAGAATAATACCTAATATATTAAAGACTGTAAAAAGAACATATAATTATGTGTATCTTTAATAGCCGTTGCAATTTTTTATGAAAATATTATATAATTAATGCAATAAAAGAAAAAAATTATGTTTACTAAGAAAATTGTAAAAAGGTTAAGCCGGGAATTTTTTTAAATGCCTGGAAAACCTGTGAAAGTCAAAGAATTTTCTGATTAAAGTTTTGTAGCCACCCTTTTGAACTATATCACCAGAATTTGTTTATTTTAATTGTTATATTGCACTTAAAGACACTTGTGTATTCTTCAATTTTTAGCTATGTGTTCGCAATACTGATGGATACACTTTAAGATAATCTTAAGTTTTGGTATTTGTTAAATTTTTTTAAAACTTTTTTTGCTTGCCTTTACAAAGTTAAAGCTTTCCACTGTTTTGAGAAGTTTTTTTTAGTTGGTTTAGGTAATTTTATCCCCTCCCTGCTCATTTCTCAACATTTGATTTTAAATTCAAAACTCTCCTACTTTTATGGATTTTACCAGGTTGAAGAATTAAAATTTTATTTCATTTCATGCCGAAAAGTAATTTTTCTAATTCAGTAGAAAAGATTTAATTTTACTTCCTCCCTTCACCTTCTTTAGTTTCAAACGGAAATTTTAAAATTTTAAGCTTTATTTGGTCATTTTATGTGGTTATTTTAGGTGTCTTCCAAATTTCAATCAAACAATATTGAAAATAGTATTCTATATTAGCTGTATACATTTTAAGTGCTTCCATTTCCCAGTATTCAATAAGAATTTTCCTTATGTTCAAACCTAATTCGACTATTTGAGAAGGTCTATTAACTTAAATGCCAAATTAAAATTTTCTACCTCCCAAAAAAGTTTGTTTTATACTAGCTTTGGAAATTTTAAGGGGGCCCACCCACCCTTCCCATTTTCCTTCTCTTCATTTTGAAATTTAATAATTCAGACCTTTTTATAGTTTGTGGTGGTTCTTATAACTGTCTGACAAATTTCCAGGGTCGTTCCATACTATGATACAGAAAGGCGGTACCATAAGGGGGCAGCATAAGCAGCGAGTTCAAAGAACCATTCAATAATTAAATATCTCTACACAACGCTTTTTTATATTGGTCTATGCTATTCTGATATGGATGTACATGATTTATGATTTATCTCACGCCTCTGCCCAAGCGCTTTCGGTACCTTTGATTTTGGTTTCTGTTGCAGATGCATTGTTGGCGAGCGCTTGCCGAAAGACTTTTGATTTGATAGCGAGAAGTTATTATTTTTGTTTGTAATATACCACGCGACCGCTCCTAAAAGCTGAAGCGGCAATTATCACAAAAGACAATTGCACATGTTAGGTGTTGATGGTTCTGCTTTGAGCTTACAATTATTGACAATATTTGATTTTAATGTTAGTTTGTCTCGAGAAGTGGCATGTGGCAGTGCTGTGTTTAAATCAGTAAATCAGATATATAATATATCTGTATCAGTATAATATTTTTGCATTTATACTAATTCAGTTTTTGTGTTTAAAAAGCAGATCATAAGAGAGTTATTGTTTTTACAGCAATTGTAGTTACTTATTATCACTGAAAATGATTATGTTATGACAATACGGACTCGAATTAAAAGTTAGCAGTTGCATGGACTAGGTATATCTCAGGTACGGAACGTGTGCCTGTGTATGATCTAGAGTTATTTAAGTAATATTGGGCAACTTTTGCATTCTGTGTGGGATAGAAAAAGAGAGAGAGTTGCTTAGGAAATATTTGCATATGCCTACTTTTGCGTTCGTTATTTATGGTTCTATTTTTACCAAATTAAAATCAATAAAACACTACTTAAGAATTTTAATAATCCTAACAAAACTTAGAAATTTGTCATTAATTTCTATTGAATCTACATTGGCTGCCACTCTAGACTACACATCCCTAATTAACAAATTAGTTAAAGTTAGAAGGGAAAAACTGTAGTAGATTGTTGTAGTTGATAGTTGATGTCATTATTTTAAAATAGTTTATATTTTCAAAATAAAAATAGTATTCGTACATTTTGTGCAGTTTAAAAAAAAAATCACAATTGAAGGCTATTTTAAAGAATAAAACATTTAAGGGGTGGCATTTCGAAGACTTGCATAGTACTTAGAAAATCTATCGCATGGCCTTGCAAATTTCAATCATATAATACTGTGAGAAGTAGTTTATTCTTTCAGTTTTAGAAATGTGAAGCCCTTCCCTCATTTCTCTAACTCCCACTTAGAAATTCCATATTTTAAGACTTATTTGGTTATCTGGAAATGTACTTTTACCTGCCAAGTTTAATTCTTTTACCACACCTATAAAAGTTTTCCCGGGACTCCACTTAAAAGTTAAAAAGTTCACACTTTTATAATTATTTGGATTGGTCCCTTAAGGTGCCTGACATATTTCAATTTTCTACCGCACTGATAAGTAGTTATTTATATTAGTTTGGGAAATTTTGAACGCCCCACCCCCTCTTCTCCAACACACCTCGGGAGCTATCGTATGAGTGCCATACACAAATTAATGTCATGTTTGTATTCTGTGACCCAAACAACCCTTATATATCAAGTTTCATCGAGATTAGAGGACATGAAATTTCCCGCTTCTTTCTGCCGCGCTCCACCCCCTTAGGAAATTAAATTTGAAAAACGCTCAAAAAGTTCTTACCCAATTTTAGAAAGAAACCATAATTTTAAATTTTAAATCTCCAAATCTGCTGGCTTAGGAAACATTAATGAATCTTGTAAACTTTCAGACCCCATTTTTCACCTCTTAGAGGTCACAAATTATGCCAAATCTCATTTTATCTCTTGCTTAAGGCCTAAAAGGAAACTTCCCTCAAAATTTCAAGTTTACAGACTCATGGATTGAGGATATAAGGTGATGAGTGATTGAGTCGGTCAGTGGGTGGGCTTTGCATTCATATTTATAGATAAATTTGTATGCAAGCAGAAAAATAAATTTGATAAATTGTTCTCAATTTATTCACACATATTGTCAAGAATGCGCATTATTGTTATACTTGGTTTTGAATTTGAGGCCACATAAAACGTCGAGCTCCATCATAATCTTGAGGGCAAAAATGTTTACTTTTACAATAGTTTCTTTACACAAGAAAGGAAAAAACAAAACATTTACTTTACTTCTGTGAAAAAGTAAACAGTCTTCAAAACAAATAAATTGTTCACATTGACTTTCCTTACCCCCAATAATTCTCACTCTTTCTCCATCCTTCAGCTATGCATGAGCCTAGCTGGTCTGATTGCTTTAAGAACAATATACACCTAATGACCCGTTCTAACTTTGCTTCAAATATAAATGTAATTTCAAATCTCTTCATAGGCAAACCTCACTTTAAAAGCCTAACACTAAATACCATTGCTGCATATAAAAGTTTCCATATTTCTGGTGAAAAAATGGAGGTTACAATACGTCTTACAATTCTAAAGAATCTTAATCTTATTATTGTATTAATTTATTTTTATTTAGACGGTGATGTATTGAATTTTTTTAGATGCAGCCCCCTAAGTATTTTAAATTTGGTACCTATGTTCATATGTGTTTGACACACCCATTATAAGGCCTCACTTGCATTAGACTCAACTGCCAATGACATGTAAATCGATGTTTGAATCCTGGTCATATGTACTGGCTGTATAGTAGTGATAAATAATTTTCCGCTCTACCTCCACACAATTGCGAATATATTTACTTTGAATCAAATGTGTGTAGCTAACATTACAAAGAAAGGGATAGTAAAATGATACATACATTGGTATTACCTTATATCTCTTTGTACTTAAGTCGGTGGTTTAACTAATGTTATATTAATCACTGATTTTCTTTCATATCACACAACAAAGTTTATAATGACGCTCTCAACAAAAAAATGTATCATTTCTCCTTCCATTTTTAAAACAGTATGGAAACACTCTAGAATAATGAAAAGTAAGTGATATAGAAAGTATCCAAACTGAACGAATAATTGGGCTAGGCCTATACAGGAACAAATACACTTCTTTCTTAATTTGCACGCTTTTTAATTCACCTTTCATGTTTATTTTCACGTACACAGTTACACATTGTTTTAAATTTTTGGAGATATTCCTTAATCATACTAAGAGTCTCTCATTATGATAAAAGAGTATCTTCTAAAATTTAAAAAGGCTCTATAGCACTTTGTTCAAACATTAATTTCCGATCCTCTTTCTCCTGGTAACATCTGCAGGCTCCCATGTTTCTTTCTGGAGATAGAATACCTAATTTTTAACTTTCAAATGTTTTTTTAAAATCCTTTCACAAAATTCTTATTAGGTTTATCTCGGTAGATTTAAAAAATTTGTTTATTTCAGTTATTTTATAATGTGTGCATGTATATATACTTACTGGCACCGAATTTTTACTTCAAGTATAGGTGTAAAATATAATTTTTAACTATCTTACAATTTAATTGCTAATATTTCAGGCTGTTGTTGAAGGACCACTTATCTTTAGCTGAAGTTAGAATTGCCACAGGAAACATGACATTTCGTCTCGGCTTGGATGAAAATGGTGAACGTCAGGATGGTGTTGAAAACTGGGGCATGCTAAGTCGTAATACCAAGAGCTCACTGTGAACAAATCTAAGCTTCTGCATCTCAAAGAGGACTGATCGCCTTGACTTTGCTAAAAATGGGTTCTCTCAACTAAACAACTTTCATCAACCTTTGTGGTACACAATATATTTCCTTCTTACTTGGTTCACTGTCTTGCAGGGGTATAACTTCATCTTATAGGTAATATATTTTTATATGTACATCCAATGGATTTAAACAAAACAATCATGAATTTAATATTTTTTCATTTAAAATATGATTTTTGACACAATTTTCCAATTAATATCGTCTATCATTGACTACTATGTAATGTACTTTTTTATTTTTTCGATAATCTAAGTCATAATTTAAAAAATATTCATTATGATTAAGTTTAAATATGTTGACATAGTTACTTAAGCTATGTTTATTAAAGTATGTTTGATTTATTTAACATGATTTTTATTAATCTTTTTTACAATGTTTTTTCTTCTTCTTAAAAACATTATCAGATAAAGTGAAATCTCATTTTAATAATCAGAAAGTTATCATAGCATTTTTACATGCTTGATAATTTAGGCCATTTTGGAACTATGCTAAAATTCTTATTGAATCTGTGAAAATAACTGAGAAATTTGGAATAAGTGAAGATGCAGCTTTTTGCACAAAACACATTTCTTGATGCATTGTCTGTGCCTTTAAGTCCCTCACACTACCAGTATAAATGTGTAGCAACCGTTTGCTCAGGAAAATGTTATTGTAAATACAAAGCGCACCAAATTGCCACCAGGACCCATTTTATCCTATGTGGTGGTAAGCCATGGCTGCAACAGTACTCCAACCATGTGAACCACGTCACTAGTTGACTGCCTTAGTCTCCAGCCTTGCTCTCAAGATGAACGTTAAAATCACACACCTTTATAGGTTGCTTTCAATTGAAACGTGTCCTGCTGGTCAATTGTAGGGTAGTAGGGGATCTGTATTGTATCGCCATTTTGTGCAGCATGTGTCATCACTCCTCCAGTAAGTGGAGAGCAGGGAGTTGGTCTCGTTCAGAGATACATGTAATATCCACACTTTCCTTTACACTCGTAAGTGATCACACTTAAAACTTATGCATTATATTTTCCTTGGACCACCATCTCCCAAAATGAACCACCTACCCTTCCCCCACTCCTCTCATAGTAAAAGACTAGGGCCGGATCGAATCACGTGCTTATCAGCTGATTTATGTCACATTTGGGTGATTATCTGCATTTGCAAGTGGATAATTTATACTGACCTTTTTAATTGTGTAGATGTGCAAGTTAGGTAGTGGTGACTCACTACTTTTAAGCAGGTAGCAGACAACTTGTCCTTTGTTATATCATTTAACAGTAACAGGGGAGGGATTGTTGAGTGGAAAACAGGAGAAGCATCCGGGAGCTATTTCCTAAAGAGAGAGGACAAAATGTTTCAAAGGACAGTCTATGCTGATTCACATGTGGTGACTTGCAACTAGGACACAGAGAGAATGGGTGAGATTTTGATAAAGAGTAAATTTCAATGCTATTGTAAGAAATCAATAAATGAATTATAATAAATTGTTTAGTATTATATTTGGAAGAAGGTACAGGAAAGGTGGATAGAAACATATAATAGGGGGGACAAACACAATATGGCCTTTACAATGAAAAGAAGAACACAGTTGCTGCCAATGGGCAAAGAGGTAATGGATGTCTCTTAAAGAAAATTGATCGTCACCGCCCAATCCCCCGACCTAGGTTTCATTCTATCGGAACTCATCAGGGAGGAGTGTGAAATGCGCAACACAACTTCCTAAAAGAGAAAACCAATAAAACATAAGGGGAGACCTGGGTCGGGGGATTGGGTGGTGACGATCAAGTTTCTTTAAGAGGCAACCATTACCTCTTTGTCCATTGGTAGCAGTGTAAAGTGTGAACAGTGTTCTTCTTTTCATTGTAAAGGCCATATTGTGTTCGTCCCCCTTTTATATGTTTTTATCAACCTTTCTTATACCTTCTTCCAAATCTAATAAGATAGGAATAGAATATGTCTTAAAAAAAATTGTAGGCTAGCCAATAAGGAATTGGTTTTTTTTGTATAAAACATACCCCCAATAGTGGTTGTATATTCAAAGTTATTAAACTAACCTTGCCCAAGTTCACTCTAAATTGAAGATTAGGGCTTAAATTCTAATCAGAGTGCAATAGGTGTAATTTACTAAATGCAATTTATCATGTTTTTTCCATCACATATATATTTATGTGTTTACATTTTCTTTCTCTCTATCTACTTATCCTTACTCTTTAAATTAAAGGATGTGTATTAGAGTTTTGAAATAAAATTAGAATAAGTGATATATTCTTGTTGAAAGAGCCATTTTAAACTCTCTCCTTCTTCATAATGCTAACAATTTATGTTGTTACCGCTTTGGTGGCTGCATGCATCACTTTTGCAGTAGACTAGACTGCCGATTATAGGGAAGTCGATGTTCGAATCTTGATCGGGTGTATTGAGGGTGGTTTTACCAAAATGATTCCTACCTCCCTCCCTATGTGTAATTCCTCAAAATATAACCTTCCTTATCCATGTGTGTGTATGTAACCAAACTTGAAACACAATAAAATCTAATAATATGTCAACCATTAATACCTAAACCGGGTGTCCAGCGACATGGAAAATGGAAAAGTTAGGGAATTTGCTTGGTCAAGGAAAAGTCGTGTAAAAGTCTGGGAATTTGATCAAACTTCTGTAATTTTCACATTTTCACTAATAAAATATGCAACTTTTATTTAGAATAGTGAAACTAACATTCCCCTCCCCCCCTTCCTCCCAATTAATACAGACTAGGAATCTAAATTAACTCAGTTGCCCATGTTGAACATGCTAATCTCAATTCTTAAATTCAACATGTTATTTTAAGGTGGTTAGCCCCCCCTCTATTGCACATCTTTAGCCAGAGTTGAGTCAAGGCTTTGTGCATGCGTGAGAATTGATTAGGTTTTAGGAAGAAGAAACTAAAAAAGAATGTGTCTCACAACCATTTTAATTTTATTTGTGTGAGACTATCTTTTAATGTCACAAAATGATCTGAATGAAATCTAACTTAAATTGCATTGCCCTATAGCCCATCTCTTTAGGTTAGTATCTTTTAACACCTTCATTGAGTGACATAAGTTCATAATATGTATGTGTCTAAATATATTATTGCATTAAATTTTTATTTTATAAAAATGTTTGAATATAAAGTGAATATAAAAGTTGGAAATTGTCTTTGGAATAGCTGGAAAAATCAAGGAATTTTAAAATATAGTTTGGCTGGACTACATGAGTTTCTTCTCCGCGATATAAGTGTTACGTGTAAACACTGTTTTTAACTGTTGATGACATCATTGAGAATGTGTGAAGTGCAGATGTAGAAATTATTGAAAGCTTCAAAATGTATCAGTTGTTAGTAAACACACACAAGCGTGTCAGATACAAACAAAACATGAATTTAGATATGATTTTCAAAAAGTAGTTCTGGTCATAATTATTATTGTATTATGGAGGATTCCAAAGGAGTTGCTTGAACTGGAGGTGGTGGGCAGGAGGCCAAAAGGTAGACCCATGGACAGGTGACTGGAAGGAGTGCAGAGGAGTGTGGTGAACTCGGAAGTGAATTGGGGGGGAGGTGTGGAGGAAGAAAAATAGGGGTAGGGCAGGAGTAAATGGAGATGCATTTGTTCAAGACATACCCTTCCAGTGGCAGGAAACTGTGGATGGTGATAATGATGATGGTAGCTAGAAGAAACTTTGAACCAGATACTCTTAGGAAGACATTGTGTAGGTCTGACCTATGACATACAGTAAGTATAGTCTTAGTCTTCTAATGAGAGTATTCCATTGAATTAAGCAATAATATAGTGTTTAGGTGGTTTAGCTGTGGGATGATAAAAAAGATTTAAATCAAAGGTAGTCCATGCATAGCGATATTAAATAACAATCTTCCTTCTTACCATGCTGTAGTTATTAAATTTGTTTATTGTAATTGCCTGTATACAAACATGTCTTATTATTTTCTAATTT
Organism: Timema californicum; assembly: GCA_902141385.1. NCBI lineage: Eukaryota > Metazoa > Arthropoda > Insecta > Phasmatodea > Timematidae > Timema > Timema californicum. Next base: position 86,343 of record CABFOW010001962.1, read on the forward strand.
GCAAACCACAATATATGACCCATCTTCAGTGCTATCCTGTTATTAGAGGTCTAGAATGCTAGCATCTTAATAAAGAAAATTTAAATAAAATTATCATCATCAACATCATTATTATGCCAGAGCAGACCATCAGTCTGCCCCTGCAAAAATCACTGTTACACCTGACCTTGACTCCTATGAAAATAGATCTATAATCCCACTCGTGACCATTGATGGTCTGGAGGATACCATCCTATCCAACTCCTAGTGATATTTTATCATATTATCAAAATGTTGGTGGTCTACGAACAAAAGCTAGGGAATTATTTATTAATGTTTGTTCGAATGAATTCTCTATTATTTGTTTGGTTGAAACTTGCGTTTCTAGTGAATATATTAATGAAAATTACTTTCCTCTTAACCATAATGATAATAGATCTGATAGGCTATATGATGAAGCTACTGTCTCAAGGGGTGATGGTTAGAGATGAAAATTACTCTGCATTGGCGGCTTGCGATGGTGGGGTTAAATTGTAGAGGTGGCACCTAGAGCTTATTATACTTGGAAATATTTTTTAAGAGACAAGTGGGCTATAAGAAGGGCAGAGGGGGCGGGGTACATGGGTGGGGAAAGGTAGATAAGCAAGAAGGGTGGGGANAAGAAGGATGGGGAGGGGGGGAGACAAATGTCCGACCAACCTTAAAATTATATCAACTTATTGATGATAAAAAATTGTATTATTATTTATGAACATAACGGATCTACAAAGGCTCACATTAATTTGTTTCTTTACTACTTTTTTTAACACTGCGTCTTACTACCCATTTGGGTTATACACCTATGTAGTAATTATGCTAATGTGTCAGAGATTAGAAGGTTGAATTTAGAGAAATTGCTCCCATGAGAGTGGAAAACTATTTAGGGAAAACCACTCTCATTGTACCCTATCAGAATCGAACACCGATCTCCCTGTAATCGACATTCTAATCTATTGTGAGAGTAGTGCATTAGACCATGCGGCCACCAAAGCTCATTAAATGATGTTTCTGTGGTAACACCCTTAGGCGAAATTTATCTTAAATATAAATGTTGACATTAGGGATATCTATATCTTGATTACATTAATTCTATTTAATCAGTTGAAATTATTTTACAGAGATAATAAATGAAAATTTTCCTCCTCACCTCTCTAGACTGGCAGTATCCTTGTTTCTTTTATTTACTATATTTCTGGGGTGGTCAAAAAAACTGATCTTGAAAATTGTGGGAGTGTTGGTAGTATTTTCTAGCTCGTCATGAGTTGTGGTTGTTTAGTGAAGCTATTTATTAGCACGCGCATATCTTTGGCATACAAGAAGCCGTCAAGACATGCCTGTTTTAAGTTGGAAACACACACTCCTGACATTGTCACTTGTATTTTTATTGTACTAACAAATATATGTTTTCTTGTGTTATCTTGTCTTTACTTACTTTCACTTGACAGTAGTTATAGCCACGGTCTGTTCAGTTTCAAGGTCATATAATTAGATTGTCTTACATGAAGTAATTGCTAGAGTGATAGTGATGTTACAAGAGTATGGTGTCTGATTTTGATGTCCATTAAGTGAATAAATCAGATTTGAATGATTTATTATATTCATCCTAGACTGATGCAAGTACATTTTGAATAAAATATTGTTTGTTATGTAACATATACTTATTCTTAATGTACATTGATATAAATGATGAAGCAGATGGTGTACCACGCACAAAACACCATATCCACCAATACTGTGGCTATTTTTATCAATGATGTCATAAGAGTGTGACTTCATATGTGTGTACTCAAATGCTGATTGAGAGGTGGTCACAGATTAGACCACACGACCATCGTTTCTTGCAATAAATAATAGATTTATTTAGTAGGTATAGTAATAAGTTTTTAAATCAAGTTTGAATGTTTTTATTTGCACTTAGACTGACGCAGGTACATTTTCAGTAAAATATTGTATATTTTCTGTGCCCATTATTTATAATGATTGATGTTTTAATATCAGACGACACACACAACAATAAATCTAGGATTTAACTCTCTACTGAGTCAGTATCGAGTATTTATAAGTACATTGGGTAACCAAACTAAAGCCTTCACCCACTCGTAAGCTGTTCTTGTCGACTTTTAAAATAAGGACAATTGCGCTGCGAAAGGCTCTGAGTAAGACAACTACATCCAGAGAACATTTATTATACCTCATTCCAGAGATAAATGAGTTGTAGTGATAAAAGGTAGGTTTTATTATATTTTTATCAGAGACCTAGTAGGAGAGGTGATGAATAAGTCTTATTTAATTCAGAGTTATGTTCAATCCAAGCTAGTAATTATGCTATTAAAACACTTTCAAGATCTCTGTGGTTTATAGCTCTTGTTTTTGATTACAATATAAAGGGATCTATATGTGAAAATAGGATTCTATAAATTAATATCAGAAATATGTAGGTTATTAATAAGTTTTAGAAAACATGTCTTATTTTTATTTTCAACAAACATAAAATATATGTATTTTTTTAATAAGTCTGATATAAAGTTGACCATAGTTGCTATAAAAAAAAATAGACATGTTCACAATTTATTTAAGATCTCTGGGTAAAAAGAGTCTAATAATAATTAGTAAATTTAGTATTTATATTTAGCACCACGTCTTACTACATGTTCGGGTTATACACTTTATGTACTAATTACTCTAATGGA
>CABFOW010001962.1:89198-104616 GCA_902141385.1 Timema californicum
GAACTTGAAGAGACCAGGAAAAAATTTGAATTAAATAAGTTTCTTAAAAGGAATTGAAAAGAAACAGTTAAGTTTGCAACCAAGCTCAAAAACTTTATATAACATATTTGGACATAATCTGTTCTCAATTTCTTTATGTCGTCAAGAGATTTTAATCATTCCTGATTTAAGTTTCTAAGTCATAGTGTATGATTCTAATTGATTTATTGGCTGGAAAATTGAATAAAACAAAAACTCGCACGTCACAAGAATATCGCTACAACCAAATCATTAAGAACAGCGCACGTAACCGATCGAGAGGTTTGACCTTGAATAACTGAGCACAAAACTGTGCATGTAAACAAAGATGTATGGTTAAGCAGGTTGGAGGGATGGGCATGTAGGAGAGTACTGGCCTCATTCCAACGTCGCCTTCCCGGTTTCCAAAAATAGACCAACGTACATTAAAACTTATGAAAAGTTTTAATTAACCAAAACAAAATTCAAATTATCCACGACTTTTTAACATTGTATTAATACAAAATTCAAATTAAAGATGATTTTGAATTACAGAAGTTCGAATTAGTCAGGTTCCACTGTATTTTAAAGTGAAATCTGATCCTCCCGCTTTCAACTATAATATAACTTCAGTTTACATTTTATATATTGATATAATCAACAATATTAATGTAGATATGGTAATGAGGTCCCAGGTTTAAATCCCAGTTAAACCTATTATTTTAAAAAAAAAAGAAGATTTTATTAAAAAAAATAGGGTATTATAAAGTTTTATTGTTTGTTTTAGTTTAAGAAAACCTTATACAGATTCAAATGATCACAAAGTACCAGGTTAAAATCCTGGTTGAACCTATTCTTTTGAAGTGAAATATGATCCTCCCTCTTTCGACTAAAATATAACATAAGTTTAACATTTAAAAAAAAGGAATCTCTGTGGATTGTATATATAGAATTGGTAATTATAAAGTTTTAGTCTTAGAAAACCTTAGACCAATTAAAGTGAAAGATTTTATTCTTAAAATTAGGTTATTATAAAGCTTTAGTTTTAGAAAAAGAAATCGGGTTATAATGATGATTTTCTACATTATTTTCAAATTTAAACACAATTTTACATTTATAACACTAGTGGATTAGTAAAATTTCATCTTTTAGCATAGTTGTACCTATTTTTTTTCTGAATTTATAATTTTTTTATGTTTAACACTAATGGATTACAAAAATTTCATTCCTTAAATTATATTTTCCAATTCCATAGATACCTTATTTAAAAAACATCAGAAAACATAAACGATTTATTGAATAAATATAAATAACCAGTTAATAAAAATAGTAGATAATAGAAATAACCCAACATACACATTAACAATATTTAGAAAAAAACACCATTAATATTTTATACAATATTTTACCTTTGAAACAGTTGATAAAAGTAATAAAAATAACCCACCCAACACATTTTAAATCAATTACACATTTTAACAATATTTAAAAAAATATATTCACTTCAGGTGATTGATATATATTAAACATAGTTTTTTCAGTTATCTTTGCCAACCACTTTATAAATGGTGGATAGTTATTAACCTTTGAACTAGTTAATCAAATTAATAGAGTAGTCCAACATATATTAACAATATTTTTTTTAAGTTAAATAATATAATAATACACATAATGTTCCCACTTGATTAAATTTCAAGCATCCTAATGCCGGGATCACGGACAACTTAACGTAACGTTCACTTAAAGTTAACTTAACGTATGTGTGATCATGATTTATATATTTAACGTAAAAACTCGAGCCAAACATCTTCATTCTCGAGTATGATCTGTTATTTGTATTAGTTGTACAATGATGATCTGTGAATGTTTACAGTTTTCAATTGATATAATAAATATATATTACAACACTTTTTTGATAAATTTAGCTTTCCTAATTTAGTTTAATCATCTTGTTTCAATGTCTGATCACTAGAACTTACACTAAAGAGTAAACATTGGTCATAATACCAAAATGACTTACTAAATAGCCCCGTTGATGTCACTCGCATAATGATTGGCTGGCTCGATCACGTGATACCCTTCAAGTTACGTTCACTTAAAGTAAAATAACTCCCAGGACATCTCTTACGTTAAGTTGATCGTGATCCCGGTATAAGTTTGATTGAATTACCTCTTCCTATACCATTATAAATCAATGCAAAGTTTTTCTGGAATTTATTGACAAGTTCAATTTGATCTTTAGTAGGCCCTACGTAACTTGTGAAAAATTATTTTGGAGAAATAAACCTATGGGACTATCATTTTAAAAAGACTTTACATAAATTCTTCATCAAATTTAGTGTCCTGCCCCTCGAAAGACATATCTAATTTAGTGTTTTTGGCTAAATTTTTAAGCAATATATATAAATATATGTGTTTGTATGTATGTATATATATATATATATATATACACACATACATACATACATACATACATACATACATACATACATACATACATACAAACACACACACACACTGAGTCTCGCTCTGGGCAGCATTGACTTTTTTCATAAATGTCTCCACATCCTAAAAATAAAAGACAAAAGTAGATTAAAAAAAAATTTATATATATATACACACACACATACATATTATAGAATTAATACACACACACACATACATATTATAGAATTACAAAGTTGTAAAAAAAGTTAATATAACCTTTTTTGACGGTGTAGGCTTATCTGTGCTCCCATCAATCAGAAGAATTTTAGCCCTCCTAGCTTGAAGGCTGCTCGTTCCCAGCAGGGTTATTATGACCATTCGACGCAAAGTTAGTTGCTACCGCTAGTTATCTTCACTTTCGAGGAAAAGAAAGCGTTTTGGTTATTATGACCATCACACTTTGTATCGTTCGCTAGTTCTAGCTTCAACTTTGCTTCTAGCGTCAACGCACAGAATAAAACCAGTTTGGGTCAACAGTTGGCAACAATTTTCTAAAGAAGATTACCTCTAAAAAGGTTAGAGGCTATAAATTTGGTAAATATAGTTAAAGTATTGGTATCCTTGAACGAGCGTTGCTCAGATTTTCATACATCTGTTTATAATAATATCAACAAACAAAAATATTGAACATTGTCTAGTTTATTTAGTTATTTTCTTAAATACGAAAATGCAAAACTCTAACTTGTGAGTAACTGAAATGTAAATCAATATTCGTTCCTGCCTAGTTTTAAATACCAAATAATAGCTAGCATAAAATTATTTTGATAAATAGTTAAAAGTATTTTCTTAAACATAAAATAACTTTCTCAAACACTTAGATATAATATTAGAGAATGGAGTTTATAATTTAGTTTGCAATACTCCACAAATAAACTAATAACCTGCCTCAATGTAAAAATGTTCCATTGTGCGCCTTATAACTAATGTAACTAACTTTGGAGCAAGAAGGCTCGAGTACAAAGGTACAACCAAAGGCAGGTGTTTGAACTCTTAGAACACCTGTCTAGCCATAGTGAATTTGCGGCTGGCCGGTTTAGTGGACCTCTCAGGTCCATTGGCTTGGAACAGGAATGGGAGAAGGTGGCAAGCCTCTTGGCTGAATATGGGCCCTCCAAGCCCGGATACAAATGGGAAAACTGTAAGTTTAATTAAAAAAATCTACCAAAGCATATTTAAAAAATACAAATTTCAAAATAAACCTTCATTGTCCAATTTTTAACAAGTAAAAACAAATATTAAACATACTTATTGAAAAATGCTTGGTATAATTAAATCTTTTCTGTAACACCCTCATATAGAGAAGCAATAAACTTGTAAAAACAAGAACATAAAACAAATGGTTTTCAGCAGATAAGTTTCACTCAAATATGCTACAACATTGTTTTACATTTTTTGAGAATAATATATATTTAAAAAAAATATGACAGATCAAAAAAGAAAAATATTCTATAGGGGGACTACTTTCAAATGATAAACATTTTACAGTTTAACAAGTCACACTAATCACTAGAAATTTTTTCTGTGCTTGAATTAATGTTTACTAGGTATGGAGGGATTTAAAGACCCGTACAAGAGCACGGGTGGCTGAATTAGCTAAGGCCCGATCTGCGACGGGAAACAAAGACAAGCCACCTCCATTAAATGAAATAGAACAAAAAGTGGTAGCTATAATAGGCACGGGGACTTCCACTGGTGTCGAAGGAATACAAGAAATTGGCTTTGGGGAAGACTCTTTTTTGGTGAGTTTGAAGTTAATTATAATATTAATTAAATTACATGTATTGTAAAAAAGCTATCTGGTTAAAAGACCCGTTTTGGTGGCTGAATGGTCAAGTCATCCCTCTAGCAGTAGACAAGATTGCCAATGAAGGGTTTATTGGGGTTTGGATTCCTGGCAGGTCTAATGAGGGTGGTTTTAAATGGTTTCCCACCCTCCCCCCAAAAAATGTGGACAGATTTTAATCTAAAATTCAACCTTCTCTATCCTTGACACATAAGAGTAGCTGGTACATATGTGTATAACCCAAACAATTATAATGACAAGATGCTAAATAACTCCAAAAGCTTATACTATGTCCAAGAGTGCACAGTTTTCTGGATTGGCTACCCACTATAAGATTTACCTAAGGGCGTTTCAAAAGATGAGCTTTATTTTCACACTTAATTTAAAAATGTGAGAAAGTGTTTATTTAGTTTTGAGCTTCTTGTTGATAATAATGCTCCGCCTTTAATTTGTGCCTATTCTTACAATTGTTTACTTTTCTCTTGATAGTATGATAAGAAGACCATAATAGACCATAATAGGACTGTCTTAAAAAATCAATACTTTGTTTTTGTTTAAAATAATTTGATATATTCCTAGTGTTTCGAGGTGTCAGCAGAAGAGTCAGTGGAAATGGATCAAGTAGGCCTAGCAGAGATAGCAGATTCAAACAGTAAAAGTGACTTGGTTTCAGTTACAAAGGAAATCCTATAAACATATTCTTTGTAAATTGAGTATTTTTGAATTTACAAGTATTTGTTTATTAGAATTCTCTGTCAGAGTAATAAATCTGTTAAGCTACTAATATATAGTGGGATAGTTAAAAATAAATTTACTAAAGAAATTAATGCTTCTTATATTACAAAATTAATTTATATTCTTGGTAAAATGATACCTAGAGATAGGAATTGAACCTTAGTATAGTTGCGCTAATACTATACCAAGTCATCCTGCGCTCAGGTTCATTCTTAATTCATTTTAAGGTTTGAGTCTATGTTGGACATGTAGAAACATCGACTACTTCAAGCTATCACTGAAACCACAGCAACTGGTGACTCAGGGGTTGCCTTTTATGTCACCATAATGTTAGATACTAGATTGCCATGATTTATGTATATATAGCTATAACACACAAGGTCAGAAAACTATTTAGTTAAGACCGTGTCTGTAAGTAAATGCAAAGAATTATCAACACTATGACTGGATGGAGGCATAAAAGTTAAACCTTGAGTCGTTGGTGGCTTGGGTTTTAATGATAGCTCAAAGTAGTCTCACACATCCATAACAAAATCTAACCTTATGAGTGACTAATTCTTGTGTACCAGGTGTGATTTTTCAACTAATTTAACTTGATTGAGAACTATGCACACCCATTTATGAACATATACTTTAACATTATATTTATCAATAAAGAAAAATAATTATATCTCTGGTTCTCCGGCTTAAAGCACTGACCGCTCTACAAACTTAGCCATTTGTTGTAATACTGCCTACTAGTGAAGCAACTAGAAAGTGGTTGTACCAGCTTATAATTGAATACATTTACGGATTTATATAATAATTATCACTTACTGAGACAATATGCTAGTTAGCATAGTTAGTGGTGGTCAGATTATTAAATTGTGTCACTTCTCAAATCCTTGGTTGCATATCAACTTTTAAAATAAACATGGTCACCCCATGTGAAAGTTATATTTAAATAAATTTATTTTATTATTTGTTCAAAAAATAAATTTTAATTGATTACAGATGAATCCATTGTTGCTAAATTCTGAATCGGTTGTTGTGGAGGAAACTGCATACTCACCCATTGGCGTATCACATGAGATTGCAGTTGAAACACCATTACGTTAGTAATTTCTTTGAAATATATTTCATATGCAAATCATGATAATTTTACAGCAAAAATGAAAAATAAATATTGAGCCTTACTTGTTTGTTGAGTCCACTCAACCACCGATGTGTGTCAGCCTTTTTTTAAATAAGTAATTAATTTAGTATGCTGGTTAACAAACTTAACATATAGTGTGTTAACATTTTGATAAGGAAAACTAAATTAAAGTGGCAATTGAAGTTAGAATTCCGATATTGTGTACTGAAGGGGGGGTTTGATAAAAAGGTTTTTTGGACTACTTTTCTTAAGCACAAGTGCGAGTACACTTTCTCTCAATTAGACCATCCTCTTCTGACACATCAGCAAATGACCTGAACGAGTAGTAAGACACGACGCAAAAAAAAAGTATTTTAACAGTATTAAATTTATATTACAAGTGCTTATTATCATTTTTGGGATACATAATAAGTAAATTATATAAAATATTTACAAGGATATAAGGTATTCTCACACAGGAAAAATAATTAGTATGACAAGTTGGCCAATAAAGAAACAATGCTTTTGTAAAATTATATAAATGCATTTATTATCTAATGCTTTAATTCTTCATATATTTGTTTTACATAGCTACCGATACTAGAAAATGTGTATTATCTAGAGATAATTTCAACATTTTAATGTAGACCCACCTTCTATTTGTTTTACTCTAAAACAACCCTATTTTGTTGTGTATCTTAAAAATATATGTTGTTGTAGTACAATTAACTTATAATTAGTATTTTTCTTTTCGAAATACTTTATAACAGTTATCAATTTCTCCAAGTGAGGAAGTGCAAGTTTAAAAATATACTGCAGAATGTAACCCAGATGTTTTAAAAAATATCCTAAGTGTACGTATTTTTTTCAGGAAAGAGGAAAAGAACTACAGGCAGCGAAGAGAATAGGGGACATTCAAACATCACAGAGTATTGCTGTTTCGGTAATTTCTTTTCCTCACAAATGTTTTTATACTGACTGACACTTTTTTTAAATGTATTACGAGAATACTAAAATTTTATTTAAAAGTAATGATGAAGGTTGTTTACTTGTAGGACATAGCTACAGCGTTAAACCGTCACGCTGCAGCACACGAAGAACTGGTGGCAACACTGCAAAAGACAGTTACCCAAAATGCAGAAGCCCAGAAGAACCAAAATCAAATTCTTGTCTTGCTGTCTCAAATCCTGGCAAACATGTGAGTAAAATATACTATTTTCATAGAAAGGGCGTTTTAAAAGGACTTTTTGTCCTACCAGGATACTAATATTGCTAGGCTGTTCCCGTGAGTTCATCTCTCAATACTTCCTCAAATTTTAAATTTCTTAATATTGTTAAAGTCTGGGGAAGTAATTCTAAACTAGATTAACATGGTTTCTCTAATTTTCCAATCAATTAAAATAACTCACAAATATGAATATGACTTTACAAACCTGTTACTTTAAAGACAATTGCAAAAAATTGAATAATCCATCTTTTAACAAATTCGCCATAATCAGGTAGGAATTAGATTTAAAATACCATAACATATAAATACACTATTCTCTTCAAAATAACACTATATTTAACCTTATGATATGTAATAAATAAAATAATATTGTAGAAAAATAATAAAACCCAAATAAAATCACATATTTATCTTCCTCAGGAAGTAGTTTCAGTAAGACTGAACTTGAACTGTAAGTTCTTAAACACATTATTTAGCATTTTTGAAATAATATAAAATACTATTGAGTTTATCATTTTAACTCTTGGGAAAGCAACAAATATGGCAGTTTTTATATTAAAATGGTTTATATAGGTATTTAGTTTTTATAGTCCATTAATGGTAATCCCGACCTTTGCGGGTAGTCGAAGATTTACTAAAAAAAGTTTCACACTCCTTCTGAAAATAGTGTATTGTCACTTTAAAAACGTGATGTAAATTAACGTCCAGTTCAGTCTTACTGCTATTACTTCCTGAGGGAGACACAATATTGAAGTGTGTGTAAAGATGTGTTAGTGTTTTTACTTTTAATAGTAATTTACTTTTCTACAAAACTATATTTTATTTATTACATATAATATTTTGTTTTGTGCACTTTATTTCATACATAGTATTTACTCATGAATTTGGGAAATTCATCTGTAATAGCGACGAACAAGATCCTCTCAAACTTGCCTACCAGCTGGTATAACATCTTCATTCCGAAAAATGGGAACGGGTTCCTCATTGACCACCTCTTCAATCAAAGGGATCCTGTAGTAAATAAATACAAAAAGTTGGCTTTGTATTAAATTGATAAATAAAACATTTTATGTTTGTTTTATCTTACATATCATTGATTAGTTTGTGAGATGATTCTATTTTATGGATCAAATTCGAGCTAATAAATGTTTGCAAACTACCTGTGAAGAATCATCATATTGTGTAGCACAACACATGTTTGTACTATGAGGCACGCTTCTGCTGGAGCATAGTGTAGGACCCTGTCCCTCCTTAAACAGCGCCAACGTGCTTTTAAAACACCAAAGCATCTCTCTATACAATTGCGAGAGCTGCAATGTTCTGTAGTATACTGTTGTTCCTTCTTCTGCTCTCAAAATTGGGGTCTGCAGCCATGGCTCTGCCGCATATCCAGAATCTCCTACAGTGTAATAATATTATTGTTTTTGCTTTGTTTGTTTCAGGAGCAATAAAGATAATGCAATTAAATAATAGTTAATTAATTAAATAAATTTAAAAGAATGGTAGGCACTTTAATCAATCATAAAAGTCAGACATTAACATAATATAATTTCACTTAACTTGATGCTATATTGCAGCAAGTTAAGTGGAAAAATATTTTGTTAATGTCTGACTTTAATGTGTGCTTAAAATTTCTATCAGTCTAATACCATGTTTATTATTATTAATAATAATAATTTCATACATACAAGTAAACAATTGTATTTTTTCAGCTAATAATAATATGTACCTACAAAAGTGGAATAATAAAGATGATTACTTCACAAGTCCACAAAATTTATTTTTTTATTAATAATCCCTTTGACATGTGTTCATCCAAATTTTGGTTCTTTAACATACAGCACATTCTTTGGATATGTGGCTTTATAATGCCACACACGCAATGATTGAGGTGTGTGTGACTTAGAAGTTATTGCATGTGCCTATACGGTAAATTCTAACGATATTAAAACATATTTATGCTTTGTTATACCTCTAATTACCTATCTAATGTTTGATTATGTGTATCTTCCACAAACATTCGACCAATTTAATATAAAGAGTTACCAGCGTCAGTGGTCGATTGGTCTAAAGCGTCAAGCTTGTGTTTGACTAGCCTGCTGAGGACGAGGAGACCATAGTTTGACCTCATTCGGATACACTGGGGTTTTTAATTCCTAAATGCTTTTACACTCTCATTCCACCCAAATTCTGTTGCACTTCCTCTAAATCCAACCTTCCTGACCACTACCACATTAGCGTAATGAGTATATAAACATTTAACACGAATGATTATTAAGATGCGGTGCAAAATAAGTTCAGTTACATTTAAATTGAGTTATACATGATAAATATAAAACACCTACCAATGAGATAAAATTCCCCTATTCTGTTGGTGCTTAACTTTTGCATTTCCGTTCTTGACTGGCTATGACGCCAGATGAACTGATCATTTGTTCTGCCTGGATATCTAGCGCTGAGGTTAAGTACCGGCAAATCTCTGTCACATATCTGAAAATATGACAAGTTTTTGGTAGAGAAATAAAAGTAATTAGGCCTTTAATATTTTGCGAGATAGCCTTGCTCAGTTAAAATAGCGTTATCATTTTTACATTCAAGGAATGATGACCATGATGCAGGTTATTGTACGCCTCCTCATGTACTTTTGGAGGAACAATTGAAATGTGTGTACAATCTATTGCTCCGATAATCCCTGACACTCGTGTGGTGTCTTGGAACCTGTAATGAGTTTTATAACTATTATATTTCCTTGAACATGTGTCTAAGTCCATATTTAGAATAAATAAAAGTAATTTCTATAATCCTTTTAGATATATTTTGGGTCTTAAGTTTAAATTACCAATGACTACCATCCAATTCCAATATTTTTTTTGTGGTTTAAAGGACCAAAATTTAAGATGCCACTCTAGCAATATTCCAGGCTACCGATGACATGTAGAATAGGGTTCGAACCCTGGTTGTGTGGGCTGTGGGTGGTTTGTATCAAATAAAAAGTGTTGATACAACTAAATATGTAGGCCTAACAACACAATTATTTTTTAATTTTGATACAAAGTAAAATTATAATAAATAATTAGTCACGTCACTAATCTAACACAACTAAACACATCTCTTGTTATAAAGGAAGTTAATTTTTTTTTTGTCATAGCAGTGGTGTTGTGGTTTTCAATCAATATTTCTTTGTATGAAAATCCACTGATGACAGCAAATTAATTCTTTTAATTGACAATACAAATGTAAACCTTAGATAAAATCAATAATACTCTCCAAAGTAATTTAATGTTAACACATGACCATTACGTTTAAACTAACTAGCCTAGGGCAATAAGGGGAAAGTGAATAGATAATCATTCTTGATATTCTGGCAGTAATGCTACTACCTACTTTTGTTGAATTTGGTCTCTCTGTGCCACTGTACGAGGGAAACGTATCCATTGGCCAGCTATGTTTGATAAACCCTCACATACTGCACGAATACATTTCGACACAGCTGGCCGACTCAGAGCAATAAAAAGGTCCTGTCCCACTCCACGTTGGTATCCTCCTTCTGCGAAAAAACGTATAGCTGCAAGTACCTGTAAAGTTTAAGAAATACTTCAGGTAATATACCATAATATTTGCCTAGGTCACAAACAAGGTATACATCAGAACCATAGGCTGCAGGTTAAAATGGCTGCACTCTTTGGGAGAGCTTGAATCCTTAGGCCTACTGTCTTGTTCTAACATTAACTAGAGGGAGGGTCTGGTAGAATATCCCTAAAAACGTTTTTGTTGATTACCCTCCCTCCCCTGTCCGCCTTAAAAAAACTTCTCATTCCCCCTTACACAAATAAAGTTCCACCACTAGGTAGGTTTCTGTAGTAAATAACAATTTATTTTATTATTTAGGGGTTAATAGTAAGATGTCTTAACATCATGTTAAAAACTTATGATTTAAACACGCCCCTTTGAAAAAAAAAAGATCCTTGCGTACATGGTTACAGGTTATTTAATAAAGTCAATAGTAATAAAAAGCTTGTACTTACTTGGACATATGTACAGCTATTCCTGAAGCATTAGTTCTTTCATCTTGGTAATGTGGGGAATGCCAGGCCTCCACCGTGGTTCGGATTCCACGTTAAGCTGTAGGTCCTCCATTTCATCTCACAATCACCCTACCATTACACATTAGTGTGTGTATAACCCAAACGGGTAGTAAGACGTGGTGCTAATAATAATAATAATAATAATAATATTAGTTCTTTCTAGTCTTGGTCTCGGTAACCAACACAATTCTTGTGCCAAGCCCCGACTTAATCTAAATATTTTTCGAAACCCTTGCTCTGGCACCTCAAAAGGATTATTATTATTATTATTATTATTACCGCGTCTTACTACCCGTTCGGGTTATACGCACTTACGCTAATGTGTAATGGTAGGGTGATTGTGAGATGAAATGAAGGACCTACAGTTTAACGTGGAACCCGAACCACGGTGGAGGCCTGGCATTCCCCACATTCACAAAATGTCTTGTCAGAGGTGAAGGAAGGGTACAAAAGGATTAGACACATCCCGAATCTGTCGGCGTACAAGTCTTAATCTCCGCCTTTCAACTCTGCCGTAATATCAAAAAGTGTAGTTGCAGAAATCCCTCATCCATTATAATTTTTTGATAAAATTATTTAAATTGAAATATAATTTAACATGACACCTTTATTATTTAATTTAAATTAATAATATTTACTAAAAACATACAAAATAATAATACTAACCAAACACACAGGAAAAGACGTTTCGGGATTATAATATGCCTCTAGGGCTATGAATTAGCCTTTTTAATTCTTTAACACCTAATAAATTACAAAACATAACATACATAACCTCAAAACGCAAACCAAAGGACAAGTAAAATGTCTGCGCAACTTTGCGTCTCTCTACTAGGAAAATATTTGCGCTCCCAAGGGTTTGCTTTCGCAAAGTGGTCGGCCATAATAACTTTTGACGCAAAGTCTAGCGTTTCTCTGCTAACGGTCGCAAATTCATTTTGCGTCGTGGTCATAATAACCCTGCAGGTCTTATAGTGGCTCTTAGAGAAAGTCGGACGTGGTGGTTTGGTCAAAATCTAATGCCGCATCTTGCATAAGCATTCTTGATGGGTCCAAACACAGTCGCAGATAACTTTACAACAGCGTACGTCTCTGGTCGAAACACAAACTTAAGATTTTATAAAGTGGTCAAACCATCTAGCCGTGTCTGAATAGTTTTCCCCCTACGCACTTGTGCACTTTTACTAGTATTGCGTTTTCTATGACTTTTACTGCACGCTTTAATAAAACACTTTTCTGGCGCCCCTAAGGACGGGGTTGACAGTTGACACTGGGATAGTAAAATTGTGTACGATGTTTCTTCCCTTCTCTACCTTGCCATTATTCTTAATTTAGTGCTCACATAATTGTCTAGATTCTAGAGCTCGCACCAGTCGAAATATATTTTACTCTTTTTCATTAATTTTAATTAAAATCACTTTATTTCTATTTTTTACTGTATTGAAAATGTATTTATTTTAAACATGAATTTTTATTTTTATTAAATACATATTTATTTTTCTTCATCACGTGCATTTTTAAATAATTTTAGACCCACCAAACACATTACCAATATTTGACTAATGGTTTGACTCCATCTTAAAATATTTTTCATTGTGTTCATTAAACTATAATTTTGTTTGTTAATTTTGTGTTTTCAAATTTATTTGTATAATTTTCCAGAATGTTTTGCCCTTGGTTAATATTTTGTAATTAGTGTTAATTTTCAATTGTTTATTATATGTTTTTATTTTTTTATTTGAATTTTTATATTTTGATTTGGATTGATAGTGGAATTAATAATTATTAGCGTATCTCAATCTCACTTGGTAGTTTTATTTACGTTCATATAAAAAAAATACCAGTCGTCCATACTTGCTCTGTGACGGGATCTTCCACGATAAATCCTGGTTTGACATTTTTCCGATTTCCAACAAGGGACAAATTGAGGTAATATTATATATGTTGATTATATTTTTTAACTGCCGAGTATGATACAGTTATTAATTAAGCATGTTTACCTTGTGAATCCTGGCTCACTAAATAGTCCACCAGTACAGTAGTGTGCTGGGATTTTTTTTAAATTTATATTTTTTAATATTTTTAACAGCCTATACACACAAAAAAGCATGATAGTAAAATAACACTGTAAAATTAATCTCTATAGTTAAGTTACAAAAATTAAGGAAAAAGTATTTTAATATATTATAGCAGTTAAACATTTTTATTATTATTAACCATCCCAAAGGAACAAAGCATAATCTCTTGGGTATAAATGACATATTTTTCATTAAATTCTGAAATTCAGTCAACGCTTGATAACTCATACCAAAGGGTGAAGGGGTCCGAGTTATGAAAAGTCCGTCTTATCAAGGAAAAATAAAGTTGCGCCTAAAGAATGAGCAATGATATTTATCTAAATTAATATTATACTTTAATGTGACGAGGTAAACTATACATATCAGATAAGAAACATACACAAATAACACAGGTATTCAAATGAGGAAGGTTGAGATTACAATAGGCCTATAGTACTACTGGCAAATTATCTATGTACTGTACTGTATGTGCTTACTTACTGACATCAATCTTTTAGTCAGAGTCTGATTCACACCCTCTTTCAGTAGACCTAGGCCTATTACACGAGGAGGATGGTGATTGGTGTGCCACTATAATGATATTTTGCTCAGCAGACGTAGGTTTGAAGAAGCTGTCAATATTTTTCTGTGAATATTTTTGATGTTGCTTCTTATTGATGACTTGTGAAATTATTGAGCTCTTCAACGCTCGTTCACAGCTTGTGAATGTGAGGAATGCCAGGCCTTCACCGTGGTTCTGACTACACATTAAACTGTAGGTCCTCCATTTCATCTCACAATCACCCTACCATTGCACATTAGCATAAGTGCGTATAAACCGAACGGGTAGTAAGACACGGTGCTAAGAATAATAATAATAATAATAATAATTATTATTATTATTATTCAACGCTCGTTCCACTAAAAGTTTGATAAATTAGGGTTGTTCAATTGAACCTATTTTAACTTGAAATAGACCCTCATCTATATTTAGCTATACATTTTATTTTTATTTACTTTTTTGGTTTTTCCAAGACTTCTGTTGTTGTTTTTCAAATTGAAGTATGAAATGTTATCTTATTTGGTATGGTATTTTTTTGACTGTCAAATAAATTTGATTTTACTTACTGCTAAATGCGATATTAGTCACATTATTTTTGTAGGGTCCTGTTCGCAAACAAAAAAATATAAATTAAAAAATAAATAAGATTAATTTTAGTGAATTTATGTTGAATCTGAGTCTTAAATAATCTCTGTATTTTATAATATCAGCCTTGTACTATATTTCGTTGATGATAGGTTTTTACCTGGATGACAGTTCGAAATCGCACCCACGGAAGAACACTGACATAACTGCAAATTTTGCTCAAATTGAGATAAATGCGTCATATTGTTAAAAAATTTAATTATTTTACCCTGGAACAATGACACGAGATTATTTCTTATAGTCACCGGTAGAGCGCTGTCATGTCATTGTTATTTTAAGTGAAAAACGATCATAAATTCGGTACCACAGCGCCATAATGGTTAGTTGAGCTTGAGCTATGGATGTTCGATTCATGGGCTTTGAATCGATTCTCTGGATCGATCTAGATCAAGAAACGTAGTATCGATTCAGGCAAAAAATCGAGTGCATTGAATCGATCTTCCAAATATCGATCTAACGATTCATGTAAATAAAGTTTGCTCTACCCTAACCAAAAGAGGCGCACCTAGAAATTTACACCGAGGGGAGGAGTGGGGGCAGCAAAAATGTATTGAGGGGAGGAGTGTGGGAGGCGTCAAAATTGTATCGAGGGGAGGGGGGAAGTGTCAAAATGTATCAAGGGGAGGGAGAAGTGTCAAAATGTACCGAGGGTGGGGGTGGCGTCAAAATGTATTGAGTGGAGGAGCGGGGAAGTGTAAAAATTACCGAGGGTGGGGGTGGCGTCA
>CABFOW010001962.1:105226-120038 GCA_902141385.1 Timema californicum
AGCTTGGTGGAAGTGTAGATTGTAGGTGTAAGCATTCTATAACTACAAAAACTCTATGGCGAAAATGAGGTTTTTACGAAATACTTTCAAACTATTGACTTTTTGGCCAACACCTCACCATAAATACATCACAGAATAAAAACGTGATGTGATCATTTACAGAACCTAGACGTGAAAAGTGCAGATCAGTGGATTATTCTATTCACTTTACTAAATAAAGACAAATAATAACTAATTAGTAGCCCAAGATTGAAAGACTTGGTTTCGAAATTTTCCTAGTACTAATAGTCAACAAAACATTTCCTAAGGCCAACAACAAAATTAAATTTTCCTTAATTGATTTGAAATTTTGATTTGTTTCGATCTTTCGATTCGATCTTTTAGAAATCGCTAGAAAAAGAATCGATACGTGAATCAGATCAAGGCCTTTGAATCGATTTTCGATTCAAAAAATCGATTAATCGAGGGGAAAGAATCGATTTTCTAAAAGATCGATCCAAGATCGAACATCCCTAGCTTGAGCCTTTGAGTTGGGAGCATTGATTTTGAGTCTAAAGTGACGTAAGTGCTACCTTCGCCCTTGGAGCAATACATTTTAACTATGTCTCCAGAAGAACAATGACACAAGTGTTTTTTGGTCATTATTCTACTTAGAATCCACATAAACTTAAATGCATCTAACAGAACAATGTCTTAAATGTGTTATGTGCTGTTATTATCTTTTTTTATTTTTTATAATTGCATAGGCGTAATTGTTCTTTTCGTCATTTTTTGTACAAATCTTTTGTTCTGTCAAAGAGCACATATGTCATTGTTTTGATTGTTTGATTTAGGCTCCAAATAATTTCCTCCATCTAAGGCAGGCTATATTTTTTTTCAGTAATGCATATGCCTAGTTCATGTAAACATGACAAGTCGAACTAAAAAGATCATCGAGCTAGCACTCAAAGAAGCTGAAAAAGACACAGCTAATAATGGATCACCTGTTTCTTTGAGAATGGTTCATGCTTCGCCAGGGGGTGTGAACCACAATAATAAGACTGAAGAAGATCTCTATTATATTAGTAGTAAGGACATTCCCATTTTCAATCCTCAAGAACCAGCTAATAATTTACTTTGTGGAGGTATGTACAAAATTCCTTTTTATATCTTTTGTTCTTCATTGATATGTATTACTCTTCTGCATTACTCTACTAAAAAAACAATTTTTCCTGAGTGAGTCATAACTCATGATTACCAAACAATTATTTTCAGGTGAAATGGAGGCCAGGCCTTCCTTTGAACTGGCAGAATTAGAAGCCCCAGATCATTTTAATCTGCCCCATATTGATTCATAAATAGATGTTAAATATGATAATAAACTTGGGGGAAATGAGAATAATGGTAACATTAACAATATGGACCAATTATTCTTGTCAAATGCTCATGAACCTCTCGTCAGCTTTCCTTGTGAATGTAAGTAGGTTCTTTGTATAAAAAACCCTTTTTCTTTCATCTAAAACGATTTAGACTTAAAAGTGCTGCCCTACCTAAAGAGGATTTGTGGTTTTGGAGAAACTATTAATACTGTTAGAGGTACATATAGCTGACTTATTGGGCTGGAACAAAATTGAACACATTTACATCCATCCATTAATGTCTGTAAAACCATTTTCAGATGAAATGGACACCACCTTGGAACTAACAGAGCTAGTAGCTATAAGGGTTACTCCAGAAACTGACAGTATGTTAGTCCCTTCTTATACTGGAAGAAATATAAACCAGACGGAGAAAAAGGAAGTAAATTCAGAAGAAATTAACAATACCGACCAGTCCTTTTCCAAGTCTTATGAGTCTGCTACTACTAGTTCTTTTTGCAAAGGTATGTTAAAAATGGATTATCATTATTTTTTAACTTAAACTATAGCCCAACTACATTAAGAATTATATTAATAATGTATCAAACAATTTTCAGCTGATGCAGAGCCCAGTACTACCTGTGCAATCTATGAATCTAAGACGGTTGGCAGCACAAAACTGAACTTGAGGCGGATCCCTAATCAAAACATTGTATATGCTTCGAATGAGTCTGATGTCGATTTTTCGGGAGAAGACAGTGATGAATATTGACCATCCAGGAGCAGCAGTTTTTCATCGTCGATTAGTGAGAGACCTCAGTCCATATCAACCTACAGTTCGAACACCAACTATGAGTCTCCTCCTAAAAAAGGAAGAAAAGAACTTGAGCCCCAGAGAAATGGAAAAAAAATCTGCTAAGCTACTAAAAATGCCGGGAAAAGCTACATGTCACGAAGTGGCAAGACAATCAAAGAGAAAGTGATGGGGCCACCTTGCCCTAAAAAATGCAAACTTTCCGGCGTGACCAAATTTTCTGAGCCCCTCAGGGCCGAGATGTTTAAAAATTACTGGCAATTGTACTCATTACAACGCCAACGAGATTTTTTAGCCACATGCATTGAACCACTGCAACTGAAATATCGCCGCATAAAAGCAGACAAGGCAGAACTGCGCGTTCTTCATCCTTGATAGTGGGAAAACAGTTCGGGTATGCAAGACATTCCTGATCAACACTTTGGGAATAACAGAGCGAACCATCCGTTCAGTAATTCAAGCAAAACCTACCGGTTTAGGAATAGTTCCGGAAGATATGCGTGGCAAGCATAACAAGCATCGGAAAACTGACAAGGAAATTGTAGATTCCGTTAGAGCACACATAAATTCAATACCTCGAGTAGAAAGTCACGATTTGAGAGCTAACACAACTAGGGAATTTATAGATGGAGGATTGAAAATTGCAGAAATTTACAGAAATTATGAATCACAAAGATCTTTAGCCAAGAAGCCTGCAGCTAATTATGATGCTTATAGCCGACTCTTCAATAATGAATTCAATATTGGATTCTTTGTGCCAAAGAAAGATCAATGTACGTCTGCGAAGCATTTAAGAATACAACTGGGGACGAAAAAGTAAAATTAGAAAATGAAAACTTTTTTAATGTTTTTTTAAACTTTCTTCTACCCTTCAAGGATTTGCTCATTTAATTACATTGGCGGGGCAGGTATAATTTAGGGTAAACATACCCTTATTTGCATGGAGGGGGAGGGTAAAATGCTTAAGAAAATTTACAGCTAGTTTACGAGGCTGGGATTTGAATCCCGACCTCATCACCGGCGAACCAAATGAGCATACAATAAAGACTGCACACTTGTCTTTAGCCTACTTGTTTTCTATATTTTTAATTTATCTAACCCTTTTATATGTTAAAAAACTTATTTGGAAACCGTACGCCAAAATGATCAATTCTATTACAGTTTTATAAACTTATTGGGAAGCTGACAATTAAACTAGGCTTAGCTTACATTAATATAAAGTTGTTTTAAAGCATGTAAAAGTATTTGACTGCTGAATAAATAAACACATTACAGTTACGTATCAAAGGGAGCGCGATATACGCAGGGATAACAAAGAGAATGTCAAACATTTTTGCATATGTAGAGAAATTGTTAAATATATACGTATATTATATAAATATAATATACATTTCTTATATCTATAAAGTATTATTTTCAAACAAATTTTACTGAAGATATTTTAACGCGTAAATAAATTTCCCTTTGAGAGCTTTTCACACTAGAAAGATAAATTTATCCGTTTAACATCAACAAAGAACAAACCATGCGAGTTTTATTTAACAGTATGTGAATGTCTTATTCCACTTTCCCAAAATATATAATACTTTCAATATAAAAAGCTAAAGTGCTCAATAAAGGGCAATTCGTATGTGCCCCTTAGTAAAGTACGCAATAAGGGGAGTAATTGTACACTTTAAGATAACTCAGATACCAATAAAAATCACTTACGGCCTTTAAGCCGACGCCATTTCAACTTTAAAGTGCACATGGCTTCCAAGGGCCCTTAGACAGACTATCACCATCCGTATTCGTCTAAAATTGATATATCTCCTATTAGTGTTCTAAAATACTTTTCCTGCATTTGCAAGTACCGTGCTGCCCTCTCTTGTTAACTTTATCGAAATAAGAGTGACCTGTAGCACGAGTCCTAGATTGACATTCAATATGGTGACGCTTGAATGCTTGAAAAAGTTTGTAAAAGCACATGTCTTCAACTGGCTCCATTCAACCTTTCGGCTGTTGCCCGACTCTGAATATCCACCTTGACATAAACACCAAGCTAGGTCATCAGAAAAAGGGCTGATCATTTCTGTTTGAATACTGAGTCACTGTCGTGACTCTTAACCTCGTTAATGACATTTAATACCTATGAAATGTAACCAATGAAATGAGGCTGTAAAACAAATACAGGGGTATTAGTAAATAAAACTTTGAGGTGAAATTGGTGATAGTGAGTGATTGTGCAGGGTCTCGGATATGGGGAGGATTTTATTTCTTGGGAGGGGGGAGGGTGTGTTTAAGATATGATGGTGGATTGTGGGTGAATTATGAGAATCGTTTCCCGGGAAAGGGATTGAAAGGATTTAACTTTCCTTGGGATTTGATTTGAAGTGGATGGATACATTTCCATACCCCATCTGGGGCCGACAGCGACGCCAGTATTATCTGACTCGTAGAAAACCTAGTTTGTTGTCCCAGTGGAGTCCAGCCGTGGCAAAGGTAATTATCGATGGGTTGGTAGGATTTTCTTTTCTTGGGATTTGGTCTGAAGTGAATACATTTACATTCACCATCTGGGGCTGACCCCGGTGCCAGTCTTATCTTCTGACTCGTAAAAAACCTAGCCGGTTAACCCAGTAGCGTCCGGCCGTGACTAAGGTAGTAATGGCATGAAATGTGTGATTGTGTGAAGGTCGGGTCTAAGTTTGGGGTGGTGGGTTGTCGGAGATTTCGCTGTCGTTCTGGCGTAGTTGATTGTCAAATATTAGTTTATTTCTATTCTACAATGAATGTTATATCTAGGTTTTTTTAAATACATTTTTTCTTCTTCTAGGCTTATCAACTAGGGTTTTTATACATTTTTAAAAGGTATTATTAGACATTTATATAGAATAAATACATGCTCAACTACGCCGGCCTGGGTTGTCTACGATGTCGTGGTCAGTGGCGTGCGGTGACTTTTCTCAAAGAGGACTAGGTTTGAAGACACCTTTCATTATGGGGTTAAAAAGGAATACTCTCCATATAATGTACAATATGTTAACTTAGCAAATACACTTTTACAGGTCATAGGGTAGGCAATTTATCTCCCTCAAACCGATTCACAATATTTATACATGGAATAAACAAACAAATACATAAATAAATAAAACCAAAACATGGGAAAAATAAACACATAAATAATTAAACAATTAAATAAACAATGAATAGTTGAGTCTTACCTTTATTGTTATATTAGTGCAATCCTTTGCCACCTTTCTGAATGAATTTGTTGATAACAGCGTCGTAGAATTTCTTTCGACTCAGCAGTTCATCTAGCAAGCCTTTTTCGACTGACGACAGAGAAATTGTGGAGAGCCTATTCTCACACTGGATGTTACGCACAGTCGTCTTAATACGTTTCAAACAAGAGAAGGTGCGCTCAACAGTGAATGTGCTTACTGGTATTGTTGATATCAAACAACACAATTTATATGTGTTTTTTTTGCATGCAGTTAACCATTTTGAAGAAGTATAATATTCTGTTTTGAAATGACGTGTATAGTCTTTCATTTTTGTTTTAGCAGAAATGTCTGGAGTTGGCCTACCTTTCATTATTACTTGCTGCTTTTCTTCAAAAGTGATGGCTCCAAACCAAACTGCGAATAATCGGTCGAGAGCAAAGATTTGAGAAAGGTGATCGGCACTGCTACATCCCACTGAACTACCTTCACTAACCCTTTTACTTGTCTCAGGTCCCTTCCCCAAGCTTTGTTGTGAGGGAACAGTTTTCAAATCCGAGTCCCCTTCTATATTTCACACTTTCAAACACTGTCAAACTAAATTGACAATCGGACACTTTAACACTTTAACACTTCACAAGATCTCTTTCATCAATGGGAACAATTACATAAGCTTAACAACCACAACACTACCACTTACAAGAAGCAAACCAAAATTGCATTTACCTGTGACAGAACGCCAAGTGTTAGCATATATCTTATTATTGAGACGGACTAGGATGGCTTCAACTAGTCCTCTCCCCGGTAAGAGCCGATAAGACTCGAGCGCTTCCGATGTTAGTTGGGAGAGGTGAAGGGGTCCGCGCAAGCAGAAGAAATATCATTGGGTATTGTGACAGCGCTTCTGATATTAGTGTGTTGTCATTGTAGAGAGAGAAGGGGGTGTTGGGGCAGCGCACAACTAGCTACAATATCGTTGAGTATTGTGACGCAAATTGAGACTAAGATTTTATTTTATGCTTTTATTTCCCGTTAAAATTTAACTCAAAATAAATAAACTAAAAATGCCTGGGGCACTAGCCTAGTCCTACTAGTCCATTGACGTACGCCACTGGTCGTGGTTCAGTTGGGTCGTACTGTCCGAATCCTCTAACAAGCTCGTTCTCGTGCATTTTAGTCTGATCGTAGAGTTTTTTGTTTCTGTCCTGTTATATTTCTTGTAGTTGGCGGCAGTTTGTCATCGTGTGTTGGTCGGCATTTCTAGTGAATCTGTCTGCCCCTGTGAGTGTCCTTAATATTCTATTTTGCACTACCTGAAGCCTTTGCGAGTGTGTGTTTTGGAGGCATAGCTCCATACTACACAATTATAAAGAATGACGGGTTGAATTATTTGCTTGTATAGTAATATTTTAGTGAGAATCGTGAGCTCCCTTCCTTTGAACAGTGAGTACAATTAAATGACTCTACCCATTATTTTACCATTGGTCTTTTCTATATGACTCCTCCAGGTAAGTTTCCTATCTATTGTGATCCAAAGGTACTTGACTTCGTCTTTGGGAGGGATCTCTGCGTCGAATAGGGTAAGGGAAGCGGGAAGCAGTTTCCTACCTTTGGCTAAGGTTAGGGCTGCTGATTTAGTGGGATCTACTTTAATTTTCCAGTCGGAGAGCCAGTCCTGGAGAAGGAGGAGGAGGAGGTATAGTTTCATAGCAAGTGATGCGTAGTTTATGTTTTTATTGGCTAAATAGAGCATGGTGTCAACGAAAAGCTTAACCTGAACATGATCGTGAGTGGGAATGTCTGCTACATAAATGTTATATAAGTGTGGTGCTAGTGATGAATCTTGAGGCATACCTGCTTTAATAGTGTGTGTCTGCGATCTTTTGCCGTTCATAACAACCTTGAACGTACGCCGTCTGAGGAAGCTGGCTATCAAGAAGATTAAACCATTTGGGGTAGTTGAATTTTATTGATTTCTGAATAAGTCCGAGGTGCCAAACTTTGTCGAAAGCTTTCTCGACGTCTAGGAAGATCGCTATTACGTATTTCTTTTCTTTAAATGCGTCAGTTACGTCTTCTATGTTTATTGCAGGATGGGTGGTTGAATGGTGGTTTCTAAATCCGAACTGAAGGTTTGGAATAACTCCTAGCCTATCGTTTATTGTTTTCAGTCTTTTGAGAATTAGTCTCTCATATACTTTGCTCAAGGTCGCTAGTAGACTAATCGGCCTTCTGTTCTGAGGAAACATCGAGTCTTTACCGGGTTTGGTGATTGTTATTACCCTAGCCAGCTTCCAGTCAGTCGGGAAATAGCAGAGCATCAGTAGTGCGTTTAGTAATGCCAATAGCGCTATTACCGCTCTCTCTGGCGTTTGTTTTAATATTTCGTTAGTCAGATGGTCGTTTCTGGCGCTTTTATCCTATGTAGGTACTTTATAGTGATGGTGAGCTCGTCCAGAGTGATTACCTCTGCCCTGGTGTAGTTTGGTCCTTCCAGATAGTCCCTGACTGTTCTAGTTGCGTCTCTGGTAAAGTCGTGATCTTGTGGTTTGTCGTTTGGTTTGAACTGTTTCTCTAAAACCTTGTCTATGGCTTCAGCCATCTCTGTGCTTTCGTAGACAATACCTTGCTCCCCGTGGATAGCTGGTACTGTCTTATTTCTGGAAGTCCCCCTGAGCTGTCGTGTTACTTTCCACAACTTGTCTCTGTCAAATGCGGCCTCAGTGACATAAGTGTCCCATCTGTTTCGTCAAATGTCCTTGAATCTCCTCCTCACTTGGGTTATGAGTAGGGTGTAGGTCGTCCTGTGGTGTGGGGTTTTGTATGTCTGCCAGTCCCTTCTCGCTTCCCGTTTCTGGGCTATAAGAAAGTCCAAATCCAGATGCTGTTGTCGGAAGTCGTGTTGTACGGGGGTCCTAGTGGTGTTCACCCTGTAGTCTTCCTGAACTGTGGTCGTGAATAGTTGTAGTGTAGCGTCAACTTGTTCCATTATAGCTATATCTCGTATTTCAGGTAGAGTATCCTCTAGTGTCCGCCTAAGCTCGTCCCATTCACAAGTTTCTGTTGTTTGTTTTAGTCCTCTTATCTCAAAGTTAGTGTCAGTTGACTCCATTTAAGCAATGTTTACACAGTTTTATATAGCAGTATTTAAACGTACTGTCAACATTAAAAAACAAACAAATTATGAACAAGTCTGGACAAGGTCCAAAGCGAGTCGATGTTTGAAATCGGTGCTGGACGGTCGTGCTTTGTGCTGCTTTAAACCGTGTCGTGGATAAGTGTGTTTTGGGAACGGTGGAATCAGGAGACGAGTGCAATGTGGATTCGGCTATGACAGAACTACACTCAAATATTCGACTAAATTCTCAATGTATTTCCATAGGCTCTAAATTGGGTCGTTCAAGATCACCATCTAATAATCAAATTATGAAGAAAGCGAAATCTAGTGTAGGTTGTGTTGTGGTCAAACCAACGGGACAGGCGTCAGCCAAAGTCCCCAAAGTTGATAAAGCTAAGGAGAGTCAAATTGTGGATAATAGTGTTGTTGGAGCGGTGGAATCCGGAGATGAGTGCAATGTGGATTCGGCTATGACAGAACTATACTCAAATATTCGACAAAATTCTCAATCTATTGCCATAGGTTCTAAATCGGGTCGTTCAAGATCACCATCTAATCATAAAATTATGAAGAAAGCGAAATCTAGTGTAGGTTGTGTTACGGTCAAATCAACGGGACAGGCGTCGGCCAAAGTTCCCAAAGTAGATAAAGCTAGGGAGAGTCAAATTGTGGATAATAGTGTTGTTGGAGCGGTGGAATCCGGAGATGAGTGCGATGTGGATTCGGCTATGACAGAACTATATTCAACTATTCGACAAAATTCCCAATCCATTGCAATAGGTTCTAAATTGGGTCGTTCAAGATCACCATCTAATAACCAAATTACGAAGAAAGCGAAATATAGTGTATGGTGTGTTGCGGTCAAACCAACGGAACAGGCGTCAGCCAAAGTTCCCAAAGTAAGTAATGCCAAGGAGAGTCAAATTGGAACAATTGTATCAGTTGACAGTATAGCAGTCGAAATAAAGGATATATTCAGTTCTTCCAATCCAGGTCCGTACAAAATTACATTTTAAAATACATTGGAACCAAACATTCAGAATCTGAACCCAATGAAAACATGAAAGGGACTATTTATTAAGTATAAAAGTGTAGCTAACATTGTTCCGGCAGGGAAAAACCAAATTGTTGTTGAATTGTTATGTATTAAGGAAGCTACTAGTCTTATGGCAGATAGGGAACTCCATGATCTTTTGAAGGTCTCAGTTGACAGGGTGGGTCGTAATAAATATAGAATAGGAGTTATTCATAATATTCTACTAGAGTTTTCGGAGGAATTTATTAAGGAAGAGTTAAAGAGAGAAAAAGTGTATCTTCAATATTGCAGGTACGACGTTTCAATAGGCGCAATCCTGATACACCTAAGCGGTTTGATCCCTCTGGTACAGTAGCAGTGACATTCGTGGGCAAAGAGCTACCGTCTTATGCTGTCATGTGTTTCTCTAGGGTGAAGGTCAAGCCTTATGTTTATCCAGTGACGCAATGTCACAATTGTTTACGTTTTGCACATCTCACTGTTAACTGTCGTAGAGGGGGGCATAGTTACGCAAAGTGTAGAGGTGGTCATCTCATAGAAGAATGTCTACAAGGAACCCCAACATATGTTAATTGTGGGGGTGGAGGGGGCCCTCATTTGGCGACCGACAGAACATGTCCCGAGGGGATGCGACAGCGCCAAATTAAATCTACAATGGCTCGTCGAAATTTGTCGTACCAGGAGGCTGGTCAGGCTGTGGACCAAAACTCTTCCTACAAGTCAAGCTATATAACCAGGGGCCCAATTTGTCATGAACAATTCTCAATTCCCAAATATGCCAAAACGGCCACGCAATCTAACGTTCTACGCGGCGACTCTTTCGAGTACCTCGGAACAGGTTGTTGGGGATATGGACGTGGATTCGTCAGGAAGATCTATCGAAGGAATATTAGACGACATCATAAGTAAGGGGGTGGAACAGATGGTTTCTAGAGTTGTTATCGCTCCTAATAACCATGGCTTCCTCAGTTCCAGGAGAGATAGATCTTCCAAGTTTAATGGAAACAATAACAGGGAAAATCCCAAAGTTGTTAAGGGATGTGCGACGCTTTAATAGCCATAATCGTAGATCTGCTAGGATCAAAGCAGGTAGTGGTGTCCAAGGTAACCTTGTCTGAGTTAAGTATATATACATATTATTTTTTGTGTGTTTTTATGGCTAGTTATTTAAATATGATACAATGGAATTCTAAAAGCATTAGGAACAAAAAAACGGACCTTGAACAATTAATTTTTTCTCGTGATATGCATATAGTAGCGTTAAATGAAACTTGGCTCAGCTACTAGGATAATTTAGTTATAAATAAATTTAAAATTTATAGGACGGATAGACCTTCCCGAGCGGGAGGTGTCGCACTGTTAATTAGGTCGGGCATTCAATTTTTTGAAATAACATTGGGCACTTTTCAATATCCTTGGGAGTTTGTAGGGCTAAAAATATTTTCTGCAGGCAGGTCATTTTCAGTTATATCTTTATAAAACCCTACACCGGATAATTTCGATAATAATTTGTGGGATAAATTTGTCGGAGGTCTACCATCCCTGGTTATTATCTGCGTGGACATGAATGCGCATCGTGTGTTGTGGGGCTACCCTTACATAGATTGTTGTGGAATAAATATTCATGAAACTTTAACGGTGGTGCCTCTTGTTATGTTAAATACAGGGAAGTTTACGTGACTCAACAGACCTTCGTGCCCAGATATTACTTTTGTATCCCCTAATTTTGCACCATACTTAACTTGGGATACGATTGGTGACTCCATGGACAGTGATCATTTGCCAATTATTTTGATAATAGAAGCTCAGGTCCCATATAAATATAAAACTGTTCCTCTTGATAGGTCACGCAACTACAATAAAGCAAATTGGGAACTATACTCAACAAAAGTGGAGTTAACAGTTAAAAATTTAGCGGTGGACCGTAATCCTTTAGAACAGTACGACAACTTTGTTAACGCACTACAGAGATCACCTGATGCAGCAGTACCGACTTCAGATAGGGGGGGAGGGGGGTTATTGGATTGTTAAACGCTGACCGTGGTGGACAGAGTCATGTTCTAAAGCAATCGCTCAAAGGAGTTTGTCTTTATATATTTTAAAACAAAATTTTAACCTGATTAACTATGAAAGCCACTGTCGTACGGCAGCTGCTACGCGGCGAACTTTGCTATGTTTGAAGCGTGATTCTTGGTGGTTATATTGCGAGTCTCTTTCCCCCGATTTATCTCTGACACAGGTTTGGCATAAAACCAAATGGTTCGAGGGTATTGTTACAAACTTTGGGATCTCTACTGTTGACTTAGAGGCATGGGCAGAGTCAATCGCTTGTAGGGTGATACCGGTTCAGTTATGTGCTCCCACTGGAATTCCCCAATTTGGGTGTTCCTGAGCTCGATAAACGTTTCACTGGCAGTGAATTAAGGGCAGCGTTGAATCGAGTGTGACACACGGCGGTTGGCCCAGAAAATGTGTACTATGGTATTTTGACAAAAGTGTCGTCTGTTTCTCGACGAGCGCTGTTAGAGATATTTAACTCTCTCTGGGAGGAGGGGGTAATACCAATGGCCTAGAAAATTTCCTTTCTGACTCATATTCTAAAACCGGGTAAAAACGTGGAGTTAACAAGCTATAATCGTCCTGTTTTGGTAAAATAATGGAACACTTAGTTAAAGCTCGTTTAGAACAATTTATGGAAATGAACGAACTCCTTAATCCTATGAAATTTGGCTTTAGAAAGGGACGTTCCACACTTAATAGCCTTTTTATATTAGTTTTTGATATTCAAATTGCTCTATCACAAAACTCATTTGAATCAGCTCTGTTCCTCGATATACAGGGTGCATACGATAATGTCGAGCATTCTGTATTATTTGATAAACTTTTTCGCCTGGGTTGTTCTAGCAAAATGTGTTACTGGATAAACTATCTATTTCAGAATAGATCGTACACTGTGAAGATAGGACAAGCTAGATCATCTCCTAAAACTCAACGAAGGGGCCTACCACAGGGATCAGTGCTCAGCCCCCTGTTATATGCAGTCTATTCGAACGATATTGATAGCTCTTTTCCGGTTGGTATAGCGACTCTACATTATGCGAATGACGTGGTAATATACGTTTGGTCTTGTAACTTGCCAGGGGGAAATCAGTGTTTCCTTTGCTTCAAATTGGTTGACAGCCCACTTTTTGACTTTAAATGTATCTAAATGTTTTGCGGTAATCTTCACCCGACATAGAGTGCAAGATAACTCAATTATACTAATTTATGAAGGCCATCGAATTCAGGTACAGCTGACGGTGCGATTTTTAGGCATGGCATTATACATGAAGGGATCTTGGCTCCCTAAGGTTTTGGAACTATATGGCAGGCTTATAAATACTATGAGATCAGTGGCGGGTGTCTCGTGGGGCTCCCACCCATATACAGTGCTACAAATGTACTGTGGGCTTATACGGTCTCGATTGGAGTATGTTTTTTTTTTATATCACACTGGATCACGATCTACACTAGCAAAGCTGGATAAGATTCAATATGCGTCTTTAAGACTGTGCCTGGGCGCTTGTAGTACATCACAAACCAACGCACTCCTTACTGAAGTGGGAGAACTCTCTTTATTTCTTAGGTCCCATCTGTTGGCGGACAAGTTTTTTTATTAAAGATGGTTCAACTTTTAGTTATCTGCAACCCAGACTTCGGATCCTTATAAATTATGTTGAAACAAAACAATGTTGGTTAAACAAAGCATGCCCTTCTCTGGTGGATAGTTTTTTGGGTTTGAATGAACTCCTTCAATATATTTTTTCTCTTCTGTATCCGGTACCGTGTTTCACTGGGGGGCATAATGCCCTCTGGGCTGTAATAGTGATGTTATATATTCTTGATTCAGGAATAAAAAGAGTTACCCACCCGATCGAACAGAAGTTAAATGCATTAAGGCATATGAAAGAAAGATGGAGTAGATACAGACTTATATTTACAGATGTTGCTAGTAGGGAAGGGGAGCCAGCCCTAGTGGGTGCGGCCTTCTATAACAGTAGTATTAATTATGGTCAGTTATATAGACTACAATCCAATGCATCAATATATACAGCGGGACTATTTGCTATCCTACCGGCATTAAAATATATCTTATTTTTACGTCCGCAGCCTGTAGTGGTATTATACGACTCCCGTAGCGCTTTGGAATCTATAAGTGTTTTGTCAAGCCCTCCAGCACACCCATTGATAATTCAAATACTCGAAGAGTGCGCCTCTCTACGAGCTAGGGGCTATGAATTGGGGTACCAATGGATTCCTAGTCACGTGGGTATAATGGGTAATGAGAGAGTAGATAGTTTGGCATCTAGTGTAAATTTATTTTATATTGTGCAGGAAATCTCACTACCGTATAGTGACTTTATACCGAGGGTAAAACACATAAGTCGGGTTAAATGGAGTGAATGGTGGGAGACCATATGCCAGCAGAAAGCAAAATGGTATCATGATATTTGTGGTACAAAATTATTTACACCATGATTTTCAGGAGTTAAGGGCACCCGTTATTTGTACAATAATCCGCCTTCGGCTCGGGCACGCCTACATGAAAGACCGACTTTATATTATGCGTAAGGTACCGTCCTCACATTGTGTGGTTTGCCACGTTCCGAAAACATTATAACATATATTTATGAGCTGCCCTGTACATCAGTTGGCTCGGAGAAATTATAATCTTTATTATTTTACAGACTTTTCTTTCGTTAATATATTACGCTCAGACAACGTTACTTTGCATAGGAGGCTGTACAATTTCCTTCTAAATTTAAATATTTCGGTGAAGAGACGAACAAAATATGTCTTTCCCGTTATTTCTTAGACGAAATTTGTGGTGAGATAGGGCTAGGTTAGTTGGGTCAGAACTGGAGTGAACTAATAAGAAAATCAAGAAAGTGGAATCGGTATTAAATCAAATACGAGTGCTCCTGGCTTATTAAAGACAATATCTTCAGTGCCATTGAAGAAAGAAAGAAAAGAAAAAAGTCCAAAGGCCCGTATGCAAGGACGATGCTGAGCATGGCCAGAGTACAGGCAGAGTACTAGCAAAGCATAAGCTTGAGCACAGGCTCAGTCTGGTGGATGCCTTGCTAGAACATCTGGCGAGCAGTCACGTGATAAAATTACCCACAGAGGTACCACCTCAAAGCATGCCAAGACCAAACCAGGCGAACTCATTTACAGTGACATGTGTGGTCCAATGTCAACACCATCAGTTCAGGGTGCTAAATATTTTGTATTATTTAAGGATGAGTGTTCAGGCTATCGCGT
>CABFOW010001963.1:0-22416 GCA_902141385.1 Timema californicum
CTAACACACTTTCTATTGTATAAATACATTGTGTCAAGACTTTAAAAATATTTAAATTTCATCAACAAATCGATATTTTATGAAAAATTTGCTCTAATAAAATAAAGTTCATTAGATAACAAGCTCATCCAACACCTTAGCTCAGTCAATAGTTTGTGTCTACAGAGCCAAGGGTCCCGAGTTCGATTCCCGGCATTCCCGAAAAATTTATGATTGGTGAAAGGTAGGTTTACCCTTTCACAGTGAAGACCTAAAGGCCAGGGACTGGATGTTGTGGCTGTCCTAGTCTTTAGTTATATTATAAGGCATATGAAGCTATGACAAGCCTAGCAAGCCGGTAGTGGAAACTATATGGCGTTAATAAAAATACTGACCCACTCTATAGGCTGGAAACTAATGGATTTAAAAGATAAGCTGAGCACATGTGACAGCTATTCACATGAAGGAGTGCAGACCTATAGTAGGTTGTTCAAAATAGCTCGATTGTTTCATGTAATGATCAACAGTTACAATATTTTGTTCAGTGTGGAAAGGAATAATTACTGATGAAACAACATTTACTCTCGGTTTAACATGATGGGTAGCAGTCTAGCCCTAAAAGATCGCATTATGATCCTATCTTATGGGCAGTAGTGTAACCAGACAAGGAATACTTGCTGCTTTTCGGTATAAACTTTGTGTACATGTAATTTTTTTTAAGCCTCGCATCTTACTGTTTGGTTGATACACAACTTTACTAATCACACTAATGTGTGAGGTATGAGGAAGTATAAGTTTAGAGGAAATGTACTTGCATGTGTGGAGCAGGAAAACAATTGGGGGGAAAACCTTAAGTACACCCGACCAAGAACCAACAACCATTTCTTAGTCATTGGCAGTATAGTCTGTTACAACACAGACCATGCGGCCACCGAAGTGGGTGGTTGGCTATTTAAAGTACCAAAACACCGAAGTAATCTTGATCATTGGTGAGGCTGTAATAGTTTATAGAAGTGTGTCCCAACTGGTGGTTTGCGAATAAGCACCAGACTGGGTTTGTTACTACAGTTTCATAGATTTTATTAATTTTAATTATATGTGTACTATAAGAACAAATATGTTAACTTTTTTCATATTCTTTGATTAATTCGTGGGCCACACAATTCTATATTTGAGATATTCAGACAAACATTACACACCTCAAATAATCATTAGGGGCATTTATTTACTCACATATATTTTACCTGTGTAATCATGGATATAATCATTAAACTGAACTTATATTCAATTCATTGATAATATTTTATGATATTATAGGTGATTTACACAAAACACTATTTCTAAAATCAACCCAAGAAAATATGCCAGAAATTTATATATAAGAATTGTACATGAAATTTAGTCTGGAATATAGATTCAATCCCAAATAACACCTGCTATGGAAAAATATGGGTTTGTCCTCCAGATTGCTGTATAAGTCCATTTCTTCTAATGAAACAAATATATTTTCTGGTTCATTATTATAAAAGAGGAGCTAATTACTACAGTGTGTCAATGTGTAATAAATACAAATAAAATAATACTCAAGGAGGTTGGGCACCACTAAAGAAAATAAATAAACAAACTATAATGATTGGAGGAAGATTGTGTATTTTTATGATCTTATAAACACAATTTAACATAGTAAAAAAATAATATATATTATCACAAAATAAACAAAATGAGAAAGTACATAAGGAATGCTACAGACAAATAACAAACAAGATTTTATAATGTTAACGTTGGAGTACTGTGACAAAAATATTTTACAAAATAAAATAAAAAAATCCTTCTTTATAATACTACTGTATAAAATAAAAGTATGGATGTATAAAAATAACAAGTGTAAATTACAAACCACTCAACTGTGCTCAAAAATACCCTGGGCACAAACGAAAACTTTTTTCTCCTCGATAACATTTGATGGAGATTTAGCTAAGGTAGCCACAGCAATACAACATTTACAAATAAAAACACAACAGCCATGATTTAAGAGACTAGGTGTGCCGTCTTAGCCAAATCTTCAACATCGACACACACAACATATCTCGCACACATAAAAAAAAAGATAAGTTCACACGGTTTGATATGTAACAAAAAAAATGAATACAAAAATAATAAACATCATTTAAAACTTAAATTTAAATAAATCTAGGTTGGAAAGTAAAAGTGAAATAAAGGTCAAGTTATTATGGAGAAATAAAAAGTTGGCATGACTTTTTTACTAAGCAATTATTTTTAAAGCTGTTTAGAATTTATTTAAAAGTACAAAAATTTAATCCAAGAGAATTTCAAACAAATAATAACACTAAAGTACATCTCAAATAAAGAGAATAAAGCACTACAAACTTGCTTTAACAGTTTCTATCAAAAAATAATATTTATAAATATGTATATGAAAACATACATCTCTATTTTTCTTGCACTAATTTGCCACTTATTGACACATTCATCCAGAATGGGTATTTTTCATCTTCCGACTACATAAGAACTATTTTTACGAACAAATTGTGGTGTTTTGTAGAATCAGAGCTGACCTTTAAGCCTCAACAACATCACAAACTATGTTAATAAATGTTTGTTAAGAATGTGTTAAGTTATTATGTGATGCAAGAATAAAATTTACTTTTAAATTGGATTATCTATGTTTTTCCTATATTTGTTTAACTACTTTCTTTTAATAGCCTGGACAGACTACTATATGCTTCGTTTACCCTGTATGGTGACAAGCTTAAGTTCCATGGTCCCACTATGACCTAGCTTATAAGAGAAAGTCATAGTGTAATCCGCCAACTTGAGATTGCTACCTTTTGAGGGTAAACGGAGTTTATATGGAATGCTGCAGACTTTAACTGAAATAGAGACATACGTTAAATCGTAGATGGAAGGAAAGTATAATTTTCCAACTCATTCACTTTTAAAGAAATAACTGGTGTATAGTTAGTAGGACTACAAAGATGACACACAGCACAGAAATATTTCAAACGTAAGTTTTCACTTTTCTGTGATGATTGAGATTTTACTATGCAATATAATAATTCCTTTAAATATGTATGTTTGTAGTGTTAAGGGAATGCGACCACACCATTTAGTGTTGGGAGTCTCATCCCTACTTTTTTTCTTTCACAAATTTTTTTATATATAGGTTATAGGTTTGTTTGTCTTCAACCTTTAAAAATTTACATAGATTTGTGCTAGAAATTGTTAAAGTGAGGTTTATCTTGTAGTGTTTTATCATCAATATTATAGTCAAGTTGAGTTTCAAGTATGCAGACTTAAAAAAGAAAAAAAAACTGCTTTATAAATAGTTGAATTTAACATCGAAAAAACTCCATTATTTAAGTGTTATATGATACATGAAAATTTTGAAACAAAAAAATTAAATAGTCAAATGTATTCTTGACATAAAACTAAAATGCACACAACTGAAAAGGTAATCAGAGAGATGTGCAGTATGCACGACTTCCTCCAAAGAGTACAGCGATAAGTTAACTAGTTCAACGACACCTTAACCCAGTTGACTTTCAATTTGTCCTCTAGTTAAAACAAAACAATGTATAATATTTGATTTATAACAGAAAGTTGTTCATAACCCTCAAAATACCTGGTAAATAATGATTAGTGATTTAAACTAGATCCACCCGTTGACCAAAAACAGCGAAAATCTGCTCAAGTGGTGCAGCAATTGACACGAGAAGAAATGTACGTTAGCCCATGATGCTTTCCAACACAAACTAGAAACAGTTGATCATGAACTTTTTTTTTGAGTGGGTAAGCAGCTCTTTAATATTATGGTCCTTAAGAATATTTTCAAGACGTGTTTTGTGTTCAGGAAAATCAACACCGAACAAGAACGAAACATAGAGTTTTAATTCGAAGAGTTATTTCAATCTCCTCACAACAGTAAACGCAGATGTGAGCGGCAAACCGACAACGCAGATCAGTGATATCATGTGAATGACTCATAGCTCCATCTTGTGACCATACTTATGCTTTGCAAATATTTTTCAGCCTATGTGTGGATCCACAGTAATACAATCTATCTGTTTAGTCAAATCTCCTTAGAGAGCAAAGTATTTGGTGATAATTCAACACTTTTACAATTTGTGATATATTTAAAGTCTCATTTTAAGTGAAAATATGATGGTTTTTAGAGTGAAACTATATATAAAGGTTGTCAAATGCGAGTTCACAAAAGTTACCAACATTTTTACATATTTGTATGATTATTTTAATTATTTTTTAGCTGTCCCACTGCAAGAATACCATCAATTCTGATAAAATACATTTTTGTGAATAGTATAAAGAAAATATGTTCTAATGATTTCCAACCTGCTTTCTTAGTGTGATTTGATTAGATTTAACAAAATTTAAGCAACTGGACTGCACCAATGTTTTAATAGGAGTACAATGATTCAAAGATTGATTGTATGCAATAAGATTAATCAAATTTTGTTTTAATAAGAGGAAATTTAAAAAAAATCACATGTCTTTAAGTGCAGTGATGGGCTTCAAACCTTTCACACCTACATTCAATATCAAAGTTTTAATTGACAAAATTGTTATGTTTCAATCAAAATTCCGCAAACACATATCTTCTCTAGTTTTGCACTCTAACTTCATTTAAAATATGACACTAACTTTATTATACATCAACCACTACTCACATTCTATGGATACAAAGGATTTTTATTTATACTCATAATTTTTACATAGGTAATTAATTATTTAAATTTGGGGATGTCCAATAAAATTCAGATAAAGCATCAATCATACAAGGTTAACTTAAGCCAAAATAAATATACACTTTAACCTCACAAATAACTTTGAGGACTTGGTGGCTTTCTTTAAAAACCATAACTTTAAATTATTACAAAAGCCAGTTTATTAAAAAAATATATTCAAATGTATTTATAGACTTTACAAAATCCTGGCTGAATTAGCATTTGGGCTTGGTGCAGTCCAATTTAAATAATAGGGCATCGTTGAACTAGTGTACATGGCAAGATTTTTGGTGGTCAAAAAAGTTAGTCATTTATCACAATCACATTTAATGGACATTGTGAAGAACTACAATATTATTTTAAAAGTGTGCCATAGGAAGAGGGATTCTAATCTAACTGTTTTTTAATGCTCTGAAAAGTGAAAAGCTAAGAAGTGTCCAAATTATTGAGTTTTCTTAAAATACAAGATAAAAATAGTGTTTCCTATAAAACTTAGTAACAAAAGTAAGCTATAACTAGGGCTAGGATGTTTATTTTTACTATAAACTTTATTTTAGTGTCAAACAGGATATAACCATGTTTTGAATCACTATAATTACAAAAATGTGTGTTATATTTTGCATATTGTGGTATATATTTAATAAGTCTTGTTGGCCGCTAAAGAATGCTATATATATACACACACAAAACCGATCTAAAGTGTGCAGTCTGTGCAGTCGGCTAGACATATTTACAGATAATGGAAAGTTCAGTTCACATGATGTGATATAATGACAAGTGGAAATTAATGTGAAATAACAAACATAGCATACATGATTGACTATTGAGCTATTTTTAATTTTAAGGTAGAGTGAAGTATTTAAATCCTATTTATGGCATATAGTGCATATTTTAAAGAATTTTCAAAATAAATTTAATCAAGAGCATGATCTAACATTTCATCTTTTATCAAAATCAATGAGTAGATGTTTTTGCAATGTCTAAATATATTATAATTATTTAATATGAGTTCATTTTAACAAATTATATTATATTTTACCTATTTAGTCAAGATTTTCAGGTAAATCTAGTAAATGTAAAAGAGCATTTGAAAAAGCCACACATGTATTTTTATTAGAAGTGGTTAAATGTTGTCGACAAATGTGTGAAAATGAGATACATTAAGAGTTTTAATAATAAAAGAACATGTATGATAGAGAAGTGTCTATAAAGCTAGTGAGGATGTAATAAGTAAAGAGCTGTTTTTAACTTTTTAGGGCATAATCATCCATGCCGTAGTTATGACTCTTATAATATAAAACTAATAACCTTTATGAATTAATATAACCGATTCACATTAAAAATAATATCACTACACCAAATGTATCTATTTAATTTGAAATGTGGCGTTTTTAGACTTGAACACTTCTCTATAAAGTTTTTAACTAGTTTCTTTAAGATCTAAAAGGAGCTAAATTTTAGAAAACTACACAAATTTTGATTCTTATATGTAATACCTAATTTTTCCAAGTGTTTCTAGCTAATTAGGAACAACATCTCAAGTTGAAAAAGAGCAATTATTTAAATACTCAAAAAAGTAGTAATATTTACATTAAAAATTACCACCTTGATTGATAAAGTTATTAAAGTAAATTTCTATCAGCCCTCATCCCTTAGCTTATATAAGTACAGTATAAACATCAATATTTCAAACATGTAACAATTATCTTATAATTCTAGAATGTAGAAACAGATTTTTTTTTTAATAAGCTGAAATAATTTTCCAAGGTTGTAGAACCTGTGCCACAAGAATAGATAAGGAACAAGACGATTATTTTCAATTCATTTTTTGTTTAGAAACTATCCCCCTAGTCTTGTTTATAAAATTAATAATTCTTCCTTTCTTCCAACCTTAGTTTAAGTAATGTAAAACATAAATGTTAGATGTCTAAATATAAAAGACAACAGGAAGAGGCAGTAAGATTGTTAGCTATGATGAGAAGTTCAAAAGATGAAGAAAAAGAATTATTTGAAAAAATAATTAAACACTCAACTTATACTACAGTTTGTTTTAATTATTATTTCTAGTTTATCTGCCAATTAGAGCATATAAATTTAAAAAACATAAGGGGGAACGGGGATTAATTAAAAAATGAAATGCAGCACCATTAGCTCAGAGATGACAAGATATATATATATCTACACCCCCTCCTTTTTTAGCAGTGTTTTTAAAGTCCTGGGCCAAAGTAGAGCAATGGTGTTGAATCAACTCTGTCCGTGCGTTTTCAAATTAGTTCATCCATCTAGCAATTAATTTTTTCTTACTATGAAATAAGACTAGTAAACAATGTTCAAACATTTTTGCAAACAAAATAACACAAAATTGTTGTGTGGATTAGAAAACAAAGTAAAAATGCAATCCAAATCTAATTTTAAGAGAATATATCAAGTTTTTTTTATTATCATTACTGTATTAATAATTCAGTTGCAACATATTTAAGAGATTTAAAACAACTTGAAATACAATGGAAGAAGAAATGAACATTCCAACTGGTGTTTTGATTTAGCGAGAGGTGAATAGAATAAGCAATCAAATACTCATAGCCCAAGTGTGTTTGTGGGAGGGGGCAGAAGTATAAGAGACCTCAATTTACCCAATTAATTAGAAATTATGTGAAGCAGAATGGATACTGACATGCTCACCTAATTCAAGCACTTCACTAATAAAAGGAGGAGGAACAGTGTTTCCCAGCATTTACTCGTCAGTTTTTTTTTTTGAGCGGAAGCAAAATTAAGTGTATTAAACTTTTGAGCAGGTACTTAGAACACTTGGGTCATTATCGTCTGAAACCTACTAACTATAGTGGAATCAAACTACTTACACATATTCAGATGGGATTCGAATCAAAGAGACTTCCAAAGACGAGGGATCAATACTTGAATCGCAGCATTAATGTAATAAAGCTCCTATAAGCCTGTAATCTTAAAATGATAACTAATGCAAAGGTTATCAACAGGTAGAAGAAATAAAGGTTAGTTTAGATGAAATGTACCCATTATCATAAAGGGAGGGAGTAAAATTCAAACCCTGGCCTTTCCCTCAGTAATTACCATGTGAAATGCAAGAATTCAATGAGTGTAAGCAATTAGTGCACACATGCAGACATTCAAATAAACTGCAGATTACAATTATGTATTTTTCTATAAGTACCAAAAACATTACATTTAAAAACACCAGCACATAGTGTGATATTTTTTTGGTGAAGTGTTCACCTGTACCTGTTTCTGTGTAGCCAAGCAAATGTTCAACCTTTTAATCTTTCTTCAATCTTTTTCACTGTCCTATTTATACAAATCAATTATTTTTTATTAGGCACTTTAGAAGATTTGTTTACTAGCACCTAGAACCTCCTGATTATAGTGCGCTCTAAACCACTAGACCTACTATTCAGCCTGATAGATCTTCACTCACGAGATTACAGACCAGGGCTGGAGACATTTAGAAACGGGAGATTGAAAAGATTAGCTAACAAACATCTGAATAAAATAACTATTAATAAAGATAGATAATTTAAAAAATCAATCTACCATTATTATTTTTTTAGCTATTACATTATGTGTGTACTACTTTACAAAGCTTATTTGAAGCTAATTACTGACAATAAAATATTGCTATGTTCTAGAGAATGGAGAAGATCTCAAAAGACCAACATAGCTCAATAATGAAAAGGGATTTTATATTTAAAATGTTCACTTTAATTTTTAACAAACTCAAAAAATTCATAAACAATATTTCAAGTTATTCATGTATTATCCCCTTTCATCCTTAAAGCATTATTATAGAAGCAAACTGTGCTTATAAAATCATGAATCAAGTTTAGTTTGAATAAAAAAGTTTCACAAACAAGTTTCAGCAACAACGTAGATGCCATCCTGTGCCCACCTGCCATAATTGACCCAACATTGCTAGTGCTAATAGGAATGTAGAGAAATATTAATATATTACATAGTACAGAATTTCAATAGTTGCAAACATTTTAAAAATAAATTAAGTTAGAAGATGCTATCTGGGTGTAAATTTTACCTGAAGTGGCTTTCCAAAATTTTCCTGCAGTAGAGGCTTTATGTTGCATCTAACCTTGCAAATGTCCCAAAACACTCCACGGTGTGCAAAGCCATAGCATGCTTGAAGCATCCAAGTAACAGCGAAAAACTTTTAATGTTACTTATATCTGCAAATCCCCCCCCCCGCCCCTAAAATTTATCAACTAGTACTATAAGATTACTAATATATTGTTTTAACTGCATTTATTTGTGTAGTTTCATTTCACATTAATATAGTGCAAACAATAACATTCTATAAATTACTAGGAGTAAATTTTGTAGCTAAATTAAGATATATTTATCATTTTACATTAATATAGTGCAAACAATAACATTCTATAAAAGGAGTAAATTTTGTAGCTAAATTAAGATATATTTACTATTATCAAGTGAACAGAAAACAGTTGTGATTTATCATCTTTAGGTCATTAGTAAATATTACATTACCTACAAACAACTATGCTTTGAACAATATCTATTTAATTCACACTGATTTTAAGATTACATTTTATATATTTGTAGTTAGCACTCGTAAATAAATAAAAACTTTAGAGCACTATTTTGTGACAGTGAATACAACTGCGTCAAAATCAATTAATATTTCAACTCGTGTGTCTACCTTGACAATACATCATTTCAATTTTTATCATACTTTTTAGATTCCATCTTAAAGACTATGATACAAATTTGAAAGTTTTTCATTTATACATAAAAATTTAAAATAGGTCCACAATTTGATGAAACTAGTCCCACCCACTTTAATAAAACTAATAACTATCACAAAACTAAAATACACACGTGTGTCACAAACAAAATAATGTTAGGTGTTCTAAATATTGAGAATAAATAGATATTGGTGCTATAATTTCAATCAATCAGGGCTATTACGCTAAACAAAGCCTTTTCTTTTTTTAAATAGATTTTTGCAATGGCCAGTATAAACAAGACTTAAGTTCATTTATTTATTTATTTTATCTTACTTGATCTTGGTGAAAATATGTATAATGTTATTCATCGTACATAAATTAAGTGTATTTATAGTCTTAAGAAGAAATTTGCAAGATTTTCAAGATCATTTCAACATATAAACCAAAAAAACACGAAAGGGAGAAACAGAAAAATTCACTGTGATTGTCCTTTATTTTCGTTCATGTTCTCATCTAAATGTTCCATCATTCTTTAACAATTTTTCCCTTGTGTGTATGTTTTTTTCCTCCTCTCTTAGGATGTTGCTTTAGCATTTCACACTCTGTAGTGATGAGTTAGGATATAATGAAACCTTGGCCAGGGGATTGGGAGATCACGATTGATTTTCACCAAGAGGCACCCATTATCTCTTTGTCTAGTGACAGAAATGTAAAGTGTGAACTGTGTTCTTCTTTTCATTGTAATATAAATACTATGTTTGTTCACTTATTGTGTGTTTCTATCCATCTTATCCTTTCTAGCTTCTTTAATCTATAGAATACTATTTAAAGATTTTTTTTAT
The DNA here is from genome assembly GCA_902141385.1 of Timema californicum. Taxonomy (NCBI): domain Eukaryota; kingdom Metazoa; phylum Arthropoda; class Insecta; order Phasmatodea; family Timematidae; genus Timema; species Timema californicum. The sequence continues at coordinate 10,315 of CABFOW010001963.1, forward strand.
TTTCACTAAAATATCAAATTAAGTTTGTTAACATATTAGCCCAAAATTAAAAAAAAAGATCACATTATTGCACATAAGTCTAATGTTATGCTGTTATTCAGGCATTGCATGAAATTAGTCACACACTTGATGTTAAATAATTTTATATCTATATTTATAAAATTAAGAGTCTGAAATTAGCATTGCAGGATATATATATCAAACATAGAGGTTTGAAAATCTAAAATTAGTAGCCCATGTGCACCTCAAACCTGCATTTTTAAATTTTTGATTCGATTTTTTAAAATTTATCCAATACTGGGCCAGAGAAACTAAAATAATGATTTTTTTCCCCTGTAAGTTTGAAACAAAAAAGCGGTGTCGGAGGTAGCCACATAATTCATTGCACAACTACCTCGGCTACTTCTGCTAGTCTTTGTATAAAAACGTGTCTAGAGTTTTTAATTTTAGGTTTTCACATTTCATTGAGATATATATTTTAACATAATAATTGAAAAACTATAGCACACAAATACCAACTGAATTACGGTTACTATGCAGTCACACTCCCTATTAAGTTTTTATTTTCCCTTTTTAGGAGGGACTTAGATTCATCAATTTTTGGCTTTACTTTCACACAAACTCTGAGACATACAACATATTGAATAAATAAACAACTTATAACTAGTCCTACAAACAGTTTCTCTAAAAGCAGGCAAGAATTCGAGCAAGTTTAAAATGGTACATAACGAGAAAAATAGAAAGAAAAAAATATATATGATTTTAACCCCTTAACTCTTATAAGACATTAACTCAAATTCATGTTTTCATAATATCACAGATTCTCCATCATGTTTTATTCTTCAGAGATGTTCAGTTTTAATTCATAGCAAATGTTTTTAAAATACCATTTTGTTGAACAAAACTCATCGATGGGTGAGTAAGTAGTGTCTTATTTTTATTGGGGTGTGTAAACTAAAGGTTCATCTATTAAATGTGAATTAACAAACTAAACAAATCCATCCGATTTTCCGGTGACTATTTAACTTAGTTTTAATGCCACAAAGAAGAAATATGAAAAGTTTTCTCAGAACATTCTATTATATTTCTGGACTTTTATAAAGAAGTGATTTTTATTGATTAAAAACCTTCCTTTCATAGTTATGAGCAAATATCACTTTTGTATTTAATTCAAAACATAATTTCTGAGGAATGTTTATCAATAAAATAAAATTGCATCACTATACTACTATGCCAAATTGTATGCACAATGTATCAAATATGAAGCCATTTTTGAACTTGACAAATTTATTGCATTGTTTTGGCCCTGGACACTATTGATTTGTTAAATTTAACACAATTGAACACAAAGCCATAGAAATGTTAAATGTAGTTTATATTGTAAATTGCTAAGTTAAGCTAATGTGCATTGTAACATTACACAAACTTTTCTCACAAAAAATGTTTAGCAATTCAATTTAAATTGCGACAGAAAAAAAAGACTTAATATGCCTATAGCAGTGTTTTTTTAGTAAAGCAAATGACAAAAAAAACAGCCCCTTAAACATTAATATATCTCATTTTAAGATTGTGCAAGTTGTGAAAACAAGCAAACAGTGAGTATGAAACAAGTACTGGAATGAAGCCGGGACAATAAATTCTGAAATAATTAAACTACTGCTCATTAAATTAAAATACATTTCAAATAGTCACGCACAGATTATTATGATACGTTATGTTTTTTTAAAGTTTTGGTACTATTGTTAAGAGTAAATGTTTTCAATAGTAGCTTGTTCTGTTTATCATGTAGACTCCTCCACCAGAAAAGACCTCCTCATTTTGTTTATAATTATTAAACCTATCTTTGCTGTAAAAAAATACTTTACTTACAGGATAGATAACTTTTAATCTACTCGGGTCTTGCTTCTGGTATTCCTTAACTGTCATACAAAGTCGAGTTCATTTTTCCACGAAGAAGGCTTTTGACGTTTCTCAATTTGCCTCTCAACAAGTTTCTTCAATTCCGAGAAGATAAATACTGTAGAAGTCAAACTTGTCAGAAACACAATGTCTGGAAAAAAGAAAGATTGCATAAGTTCAAATTAGACACAGTAGTATATATATGCACATGCACACGCACACACACACACACACACACCTTTGTTTTGATTCCCGTTGGTACCCTAGATATGTTTCCCAAAAGAGGAATAAGCTCCTTGTGTCATCGTGGTCAGGTTAAGCTTAAGTTATGTTTAAGAATTCTACTGGTATTACATTATTATCATCCTCTCATTGAGGTAACGTAGCCACACCTACATGATGCCTCTAATTCAGTAGTCGGCCATTACATATCAACAAACACCATTAAGTCCAGGAATGTCTACTCAACAAACCCTCGTGACATTTCAAAGATATGTTTGTAACACACAAACACACATAAAAGGGTGTCGACAAACAAGGTATGAATAAACTTATAAAGGATTAGACCTTTAAATTAATGATATTTGAGAAAATATCATAGTGAAGATTTTTTTTATATATATAATTTGAGATCAGAGTTTGTGTTAGATCTCTTAAACGTCCTATTAACATTCACAGCAGAAATGTGGGTAGTGAAGGAGCAGTATAGAAGCAGAATTCAAGCCTGTGAAATGAGAGGGATAATTAACCCCCTCCCCTGTCTTACCATTTAACCTGGCAATGTCTTACACCAGGATTACCATTTAAATTAATGTCAAAATACTTTATTCACAAGTTTAGTTTAACTGATATCACTTATCTAATATTTTTGCAATTTTAATGCCCTAAACAGCATTTTATGTCATGCTAAATTATAATTTTTTTCCCTCCCTCCTATTTACCCTCAATCTACCACCCCTATCACCCCTCTCTCCTAACACACACTACAACTTTTATATATATATATATTGCTCTCTCTCTCACTTTATTTTACTTACTTCACTCCTCAAGTATCTGGAATACCACACTTATGGATAAATAAGGGGATTATTATCACCAGAAGACCATGCTTAGCCTCAATTGTCACATACATGTTTTCGTTTTTCACCCGTATTTACATTTGTTTGATTGTCTGAATCACTACTGCCAAAAGAGCTATAACATGGTGTCTACTCAACTTGACAAATGAAATCGCCGACCTTTTCCCTGATCATTTACTAAAATTCCCGACTAAAAAAGTATGTCAAATCCTTCTATGTATAATTGATTGTTGGTTTAAAATCAATTAAAGTTTTCTCATCACATCTTACTTGACAATCAAAGGCAAAGTTTTAAGAATCAAATATGTAAAATTTTACAATTCATCATTTGTTTTAAAATCTAGTTTGATTATTGTGAATGGCTGGATTTTTAATATCGTAGTGAAATAATTGGAAAAGTAATCAAAAACAGCACAACTAAATAAAATGCAATTTGATTATTTAAATCATTCATTTTCGCCCATAACTATCCCCAACCCATTTGAGGAATTAACTGTGTTGGATGCTAAAGAGAAGTATTGAGATTTTTAGCTGTGTGGTATTGATTATTGTGATACCAATCAATACTATGGGTATCAAGGAATCGAATATTGTATCGGGCCACAACTAGGTAGTTATTTTTTAACAATAAAATAAAAATGGGGTTAAAATCTGTGAAAATAACACAAATATCCTGTGATCTGTTAAACCCTTAAAATCCGTGAAAATGAATAAAATTTGTAAAAAAAGCAGCCCTGCACTCTTGTATATATATGTTATAACAGATGTAGAATGTTACATTTGATGTAGGCCTAACCCAATCCTTAGTCTACATAGATAGGAACATGTAAAAGGTATAACATAAAAGGACAAACCCAGAAAAAAGATGTGAATTATAAAATATCTCTATAAGGAAAACTTATTGATGCTTTATGAGTTAATTGTATTATATTTGGAAGAAGGTTTAGCAAAGGTGGATAAAAACATATAAAAGGGACGAACACAATATGGCCTTTACAATGAATAGAAGAACACAGTTCTCACTTTAGAGTGCTGCCATTGGACAAAGAGGTAATGGTTGCCTTTTTGGTTTCCTTTTTTAGGAAGTTGAGTTGAGCGTTTCACACTCCTCCCTGATGAGTTCCGATAGAATGAAACCTAGGTCGGGGGATTGGCTGGTGGTGATGATCAATTTTCTCTAAGAGGCAACCATTACCTCTTTGTCCAATGGCAACAGTGTAGTGTGAACTGTGTTCTATTAATAGTAAAAGCCATATTGTGTTTTGTGTTCAACCCTTTTATATGTTTTTATTCACCTTTCTTATACCTTCTTACAAATATAATACAATTACCTCATAAAGTGAAAAGAGGTTTTCCTTATAGGGATATATTATATATTTGCAACAAATGTCCTTTTCTAGTGTTTATCCTTTATGTTAAACCTTTCAATCCTTAGTCTGCGATTTTAAAACAACCCCTAGATTTTGAAACTACAAATTTAAGGAAAAAAATTGTCTTAAGATTCAGATAAATAAGGTATATCATTTGATGATGGGTACGCAAATCTGAGAGTATCGTCTAATCTGCCAGTGATGAGGTGGTCAGGTTTTGAATCCAACAGGTGTACTGAAGTGTCTTTTACTCACTTTGTAACACGCATGGTTCAAGGCATCACTCTTGCAATAGACTAGACTGCTGATGATGGGAAGCTCAGGGTTTGAATCCCGGTCGAGTGAACTGAGGGTAATTTTTCCATAAATGGATTTCTACTCTCCCCCAACACAAATGCGGACAAACCTAATCTAAATTCAACCTTCTTTATACCAAACACATTAGCATAATTAAAACATATGCCTCTAGGCTGTAAACCCAAATGGATAATAAGGGTATTTAGACACACTACATACATAACAAAACTAAATAGTACATAGATAATCAAAGTACAAAGAAGTTATCCTTAAAGAAACATATATCATTATTTTAGTTTTGTTAAACAACAAACCTCCAAGAGTTAATGCCTCTGTCTGAAACACCATCTGCAGAGGGGGGAAGTAGATTACAAGCAGCTGCCCCACCACAGATAGAGTCACCGCGAGCAGGAACATGCGGTTACTCAACAAGCCAATGGAGAAGATCGACTTTGTCTATGTGAAAAGTAACAAACACAGTGTGTCACCTTTGAAGGGAAATGTGCTATATTTAAAGTTTGAAAATAAAAACAAGCAGAGTTAAGCAAGAAAACATTATATAATAATAATAATTATTATTATTATTTTATTATTTTATTTTATTATATTATATTATTTTTTTATTATTATTATGATTATTATTATTATTATTATGATTATTATTATTATTATTATTATGATTATTATTATTATTATTATGATTATTATTATTATTATTAGCACCGCGTCTTACTACCCGTTCGGTTTGTACGCACTTTGCTAATGTGTAATGGTAGGGTGATTGTGAGATGAAATGGAAGGACCTACAGTTTAACGTGGAATCCGAACCACGGTGGAGGCAAATGCTGCAATAACAAAGCCCCCCCCCCCAAATAATTGTTATTTCCATTACAAATAATTAGTGTTAGTGTCTAAGAAAATCTGAAATAATTATATTACATTTTGTGATAATATCATTTCAAGACTAAATATATTAATTACATTTAGAACATGCAATTTTGTGAATTATATTTAGTACCTTAATTTACATAGTTATGCAAAGTATGATATCTTTTTATTAAACACTAAACTTTTTTTTTCAATATTCAAACTTCTATTTGGCTAAGGGAATATCTCGCGTTCGATTAAATTTTTATTCAAATTGAAAAAGTATACTTTAAGCACTCTAACTGATTAGGATTTAGGGGGGGGTTATTTCAATTAGATGATTTGAGGCATTCCCTCATTTTCCATTTTCTTTCCAAGCAAATACCAGTTTAATTATTTCTCATTTCACATCACCCAGCTCATTTGCGTTGGACAGTTAGTTTGGTAATAGCCAGTACTGGAATTATTGTGTGTGTGTGAATTTAAAAACCTAGTAAATAGAGATTTCACACAAGTTATTTACTTGTGATGTATTAGATATGACACAGTTAAAAATGATTTATTCAAGATAAATTCACATAGAAAGAAAGATAACAAAAGAATCACATACCTGTGATCGACAGCTAAGAGCATTGAACATGTCAAAGAACACAAAACATGTGAAAGGTCATTGTAGTGTCCCTAGGCGTTATTATATTGTCACTCATCTGAAAGTAAAAAACAACTTGTCAAAGGAATCCAAAGATAAAAATAAATAAACTAGACAGCGGGGGGAAAAGTTAACTTTTCTCTATGCTGATATAAGGAAATATACTTTTGGCACTGTAATCCAAAGTTTACTCTAGAAGTCATTGGGAGCAATAATCGTGCAATTCTTTTCATTTTGAGCTTTATTTTAAATTCAGAAAGGTCAGTAAAGGCACAACTCGTCATTTTATATTGGTTTCATAGGTTAAAAGAAGGGGTGTGAAAAGCTTTGACTTTGTTTCTAAATTATATCAGCTTTGACTTGGCTTTGACAGTTACAAAGCTTTGCCAATGAAAATAGCGACAACTAAAATATTCTTAGTTCAATTACTGCTATTCTGTGGGCTTGTGTGCATTACAAATTAAAATTTATATTGAAGAATCTGAGGTAAATTAATTGAATATTGTGGTAATAACTTGATTTATTGACCTGGGGAAAAAATTGTGCAATTAAATATTTTCAAAGTGATTTTAGTGCATAATCACAACCTAATATTTTTTCCATTATAAAATACCTAAGAGAAATTCAAACTCTAAATTCGGTTTCGATAATATTTCATACATTCAATCAGAGTTTGCTTCAGATTGAAAACATGAATTTTGCACCATCTTAGAAGCCATGTCTTATTATTTCTCTTTAATGCGAACGTTTGATTTTGTTTTAAAGTCTATTACCTCTTTCTTGAAGACCCACAAAGTGCCACAGATGATGATCCACGCCGAAAGCAGGACATTAATAATAAGAGAACGTGTTATCATGGAGCTCCTTGACATTTCGAGGTTTCTGTTTAATGACATCCTTGTCCACAGGTTCAACGCCAAGACTGGAAAAGAAAACCATTTTAACATTTTACACAAAGTGAGGGACAGAAATTGTTTAAATTGTGCAACCCAAATTTCCAGACCCAAAGTTTCAACCTGAACCTAAACAAATCTCAGGTTAATTTCCTCGCAAAACCTGCACCATACACAAACCAACCGATTCCTTCACCAGCAACACAAATGAAATAAATTACCATATGGCTATTATGAAAACCTCAGCTAACTATTGGAATACAACCAGAGCCAACCACAATACACTGGTCAAACAGGGCGAAACACCAAGAGAATGTTCGACATAACACCAGAATGAATACTAAAGATAAAACTGTAGCATCACATGTCAAAACCCATAATTTGGACTTTAATTAGTGCTACACCACCAAGGTACTCAAATTCCTCTGAAATCTGCAACCCTTCAGCTCAACGCTATGGGAACTGGCCTATTATCAGCATCATAATCATCAACTGTTTCCAGGTCATTATCTTCTTCTATACTTCCACCCCTCTTCCTTCTTTAGTTACTTCCATTCTTCTCCTCTCACTTGCACACTTCATGTTATCCGCTCCTTCTCACTCTTCCTTGGGCTACCTAGTGGTTTTTCTTCTGTATACTTCATCTCCATCATTCTCTTTGATATATTATCCCTATCCAGTCTCATAACATGCCCATACCATCTCAGTCTTGCTTCCCCTACCATTTCATATATTCCCTGTACCCCCACTCTTTCCCGGTTAGCTTCATTCCTGATCTTGTTTCTCCTCACAAACTTCATTCCCATGGCCTTCCCTTTACTAATCTCTCTTACATTCAATGTCCATGTTTCTGCTGCATATGTGACAATGGGTACAAAGTACACTCCAAGGGGACTTCTCAACACACAAATAGCCAAACTATGAAATTCCCGCACAGCCATCACAGAGACTTGTGAAAAATATGAGTGAAAAATTACCCCAGGCACCGGGACGATTCCTGAACAGCTAAGCGATTAGAGCATTGGCCTACTAGATTAAAGGTACCGGGTTCAATTCCCGTGCTCAGATGTTATGTTTCAATTTAAAGATACAGTAACGATAATGAGATGTGTCTCTAACAGCAATTAACAAATTTAATAGCTTAGCTATTCATTCCATCATGCTTACCATCAGCTGTCATAGCGAAGTCCCAAGTCTTTAGTAGACCTCGGTTCCCTAAATCAGTGTTATTCCTTTCTCCACATTCCTTTAATTTTTCTTTATTCTGGTTTCCTAACTATCCTTTCAGGTTGACTTCCTTCACAATCATTTACTTTAAATTAATGTACAGTGTTTCTGCGATGTCTTATAATACATTTCCAAGCGATTAAGGAATAATTCCTTATATTATTCTATTTTACAGTATTTTCTCAAATACTTTTGTACAGTGACAAATCAGTGTTATTCCCCTATAATTCAAACACCTCATTCTGTCTGCTTTCTTGAAAATTGGTAATATAATTCCACTCTTTCAGAACCTCGTTCTCTCCACATAATACTATCAGTGCCCTGTATAACCATCGTAGTCCTGCTTGTCTTTAAGCTCTATCAGTTCCACGGTAAGTTCGTCTATACACAGTATTTTACCTTGTTTCATCCTCCACCTCTTTCCATGTGTGACCCATTTGTTCCTCTTCTGCTATTTTATTCATACTCCTCTGTTTCACTCTAATCTCTTTCCTCTTCCTGATTGAACATCTCAAAATAACAAGCATCTATAGTTCCTTTTCTTCTTCTCCTGTCTTCATCATTTTTTCCTTCTTCATCCATCATTCTAACTTCTTGACATTTCTTTCTCCTCCTGTTTTTACCTGGCTATACAACCCCCACCTAATTTACTTCCACATCTCTTTCCAGTATTTCTGTTCATTTTTGCATCCAATCCTTCCTTGAGTACCATACTACTTGCTTCACTCTTCTTATTCTCCCTATACTCTTCCTCTGTTTCTTAATTCCTATTATTAAACCTCCTTTTAAGTGCCTTATTATTTTATTCCACTGGTTCCTTAGTTCTGTCTTTCCACCAAGATGTCTCCTGCCACTTCCTCTATCACTTGTCCTCCAAATTACCTCCTCTGCCACTCTTACCAAACTTTTCAGTGTTCTATCCAAACAATCTTCTCCACTATCACTCAGGTAAATGAGCTGGCTATCCCTCCCCATTTAAACATTGATTTAGCAAAAAAAACCTTATATTAAAAAGTGAAAATACCATCTGCAGTGCAAATCTTGCAATCAGAATGGGGTCTTCTGGGTAGGGGTATGCGAAGCTTCAAAAACTTAAACACACTCATATTTGTTCGCTGGATTAGACAACTATGAAGCGTTGCAAAAAAAAAATTTAAAACTAAACCACATTTATATTTATTATTTTAATTTTCTGCTCTTTTTTACATCACAAATTAGTGTTTGCATAAAAAAAAAAATTTATAACTTTATAAATAAGTAACGTAATTTATAATTTTTTAAGATAAAATATATTAATTATCTTTGAAATATATATATTTTTTAAATATTCGAACTTTGATTAGACTGAGAATATTTCATAATTTTCGATTCAACTTCGTTACAAATAGAATAATAATAATATTTAACACCACGTCTTACTACCCGTTCGGGTTATACGCTTTAAGTACTAATTACGCTAATGGATTAGGAATTGGGAAGGTTGTATTAGAGGAAGTGAACCAGCATTTGCGTGGAGGGAGAGTGGAAAACCATTTAGGAAAAACCACCCCCAGTTCACCCGACCGAGATTCGAACCTCGATCTCCCCGTCCTCAGCAGTCGAGCTCAACACGACAAGCGCGTTAGTCAACTACGCCACCGATGCGGGTTACAAATAGAAAAAGTGGACTTCACACATCACTACTATTGGGTAATATATTCATTTATTCATTAACATTTGTAGCCTAAAACCAAAGATTCAACCAAAACTAAACAAACCCTTACCTCTGAGCTGGCGGTCCATCCATGATGATATTTATCCAGAGGATTTGCATGGCATTGAGGGGGTTTGGAATGCCCATCAGCGTGGCCAGCGCGATTAGGGACAGAGCGGCAATGCTTGTGCTCAGTTGAAACCGCACAAAGTTGCGGATATTGTAGAAGATGCCTTTGCCTTCTTCTATGGCAGCGCTTAAATGATAACCCCGAATGTGTTTGTGAATAAAAATACATAAACTCACAAAAAAGGTATTTTAATATTCCATCGGCAACCATAAAATTATGTGCCATTTGTTCATGATAAGTTATGAAATGTAATTAGTTTCTCTAACACTGATACAATCTACAGTTAAGTGACATAACATACTGAAAAATTCAGAGGGATCAAAAACTTTTATATTTTTAATCACATTAAATTAACTTTAACATACGAAGGAAAAGGGGAAAAAAATGGTAGCAATGACTGAACTCAATTAAAAGTGAAAGTAATGTTAAAGGCTATTACACAGTTATCAGAAAAAATAGGCCAAAAGTTCACTTTCAAAAGCCTAATATCACAAAAATTTCTAGCGCACATCAGGTCCCTTCTTCAGCAGAATAGAGAATACAGAATAAATTACAGCTAAAGTTTGATAGTTCTTTTTGAATATATAATTATGTGTCTCAAAAGATAAGAGGATTTACTAAACTATCATCATCACCAACTGTTTCCAGCCTGTGGCCGTTCAGTTTAGTAAAATGCCTCAATCTCCCTCTATCCTTCCATTCTTCTCCTCTCACTTGAACAATCTAATCCTCCCATCTCTTTATTGGCTTCCCTTGTGATCTCTTCCCTACATACTTTATTTTCAATATTTTCTTCTGCATATTCTCTTTTTACATCCTCATTTCATGCCCATTTACTAAAAGAGTTAGTTGGAAAAGAATAACAGTGTAAGAGGTCTCACAAATTTGGTTCGAGTTTTAGTAGTTGTTCAAAATTTTCCCTTTTACCTAAAAAATTCAAAGTGTAATTAGTTTAACTAAATTTTAAAATATTATTTCATAGCAAATAAAGCGTTCACGATTTACTATTGTTTGATTAAAAAAGAAATATAAGTGTTCAAATATATTTAATTTATTTAAATATATGAATTTGTTAATTATAAACCTTTTAACAGAAAAAAAATCTAATTTGCGGCATTTTATTTTTGTGCTTAGGCTTTATGCAAGGATCTTTTAAAGAAAACCAAATTTAAAATATTAATTTATATTACTCAAAACGCGAAGAAAAGTATTTTATCGTTCAAACTCAATTAGAACATGACGAAGCAAAAAATGCCTATTTGAAACCCCTGTTTAGTTTATTAAGTATACCTTAACCATCACATGTTAAGCACATAATATGTGCAATAATATATTTTGTTTCTTATTACTATGGTGTGGTAGATATCTCCTGCTACTCAAATGTGTGTGCAGGCTTTTTAAGCAAATTAGACTCAGTTTTAATTTCAAGTTCGTATTGATCAATGAGCATAGCCAATTTTTATATTTTACTAGCTGACCCAGCAAACGTTAAATCAATTTGCCCATTTAAATGACGATTGATCAGTTATCGACCGGGGATGAAAAATGATTAAATTACTAAAATGGCTATTAAAAAATAGGGGTTGGTGATAAAAGGGTAAAAATTTAGGGTTGTATGTATTTTTTAATGCGACATAATAAAAAAAATAAAGATATTAAAAAAATGTCTAAAAATTATAGAAAAATGTTAAGGGTGGACAACCCTTATCACTAAGGGGTATGAAAAATAGATGTTGGCCGATTCTCAGACCTACTCAATATGCTCAGCAAAATTTCATGAGAATCGGTCAAGCCGTTTCGGAGGAGTACGGGAACGAACATTGTGACACGAGAATTTTATATATAAGATTATATGTTTTGTTTAACCCTCCTACTACCGGAATAATTTTGTTTCACTGAATACCAATGGGGTCACTGGAGACCCCGTTATTGTTTTATTTAAATTACATTCTACCCATGATTTATTGTCATAATAATAATAATATTTTATTTTAGATA
>CABFOW010001963.1:23459-77243 GCA_902141385.1 Timema californicum
ATTATATGTTTTGTTTAACAGTTAATGTTTACTTACATTATGGTAGAGAAGTCATCATTAATGAGTATCATGTCAGCAGCTTCTTTGCAAACATCAGTACCATTTTTACCCATGGCAATACCAATGTCTGCCTTTTTTAGCGCCACACCGTCATTAACGCCATCTCCTGTCATACCTACAATACTTCCATTTCTTTGGAATGCCTGGAAATAAAACCTTTTACATTACATAATTGGCTAGTATACTAAACCAAGTTTGAAATTACTTTTGAAAGTAGAATGAGAACGTTAAGTTTGGAGATAAAAGACCAACAAAGAATAGGTAGATCAGATGGAGATGGAGGCATTTTACTAACCATCACCACCTCACCCGATCATATGTTTGGGAGGATTTATGAATAGATTAATTAAAAAGCAAGCTATGTGTAAGCTTATAATTTATTTACAGATAGGCTCTTAAATCTTCAAATCCTTCAGAATATTTAAGGGTTTAAAAATATTTAAGGGTTTAAAAATATTTCAGATTTTAGATTAAAGAAATAAATATTAGTTTAAGTTTTGAATATATGTTATTTTTAAATTAATATAAGTTTGATGAAAGTTTAAATGACTTAAGGAATGCTACAGTAGCCCCATGGCTTCTTTGGAGCTGACTGACAGCTCACAGCTGACAGTCAACATTTAGGTGTATGCCTAAATTTTGACTCTCAGAAGCGACAGCTGCTAAACACATTTTTTTGCAGATCATATAGTTCGGCGTAGGGATACATAATTTAGGCTGGTAGCTTTTCAAAGCCGTCAACTGTGAGCTGTCAGTCGGCACCAAAGAAGCCATGGGGCTACTGTAGTTTGGAAGCATGTAGTATAATATGCTTAATCCAATATGAGCAGTGTGATCCATGGCAAGATTTAAAAATTACCTTGACTATACAGAGCTTATGCCTTGGTGTGACTCTGTAGAATACACTGACATTACCCACAATCTGTTCAAGTTGGTGGTCTGTCATTGTGTCGATCTGATCGCCAGACAATACTTGCGAGTGAAGTGTGTCTAGACCCACCATGGATGCTGAAACAAGATGTAACCACATAAGCACTAGGCTGTAGTTAAAATGTTGGTTTCAAATGCGCCGCATAGAGAGACAGTCCTCACAACTAAGTGTATGAGTTCTATCAGCACAGCCAGTGTCCATTGGTTGTTAAAAAAAATATCACATTCTGCTGGTAAACTATTTATTGCATTGATATTAAATAACATTTTATAACATCGAGCAGACAATCTTTTGATGGATTTTGTTGGTGAGATATTTGTTAAATAATGTCTAAAATGGTCCCGTTTCTAATCTTGTGAAAAGAATAGTGACCTCAGTAGCCGAGATGTCTATTTAACGTAATCTCTTATGTAATAATGTAAATATTTTGTTATATTTGGAAAAGGTACAGGAAACAGGTGAACAAAATCACAATGAAGACCTCAAACATACTTACCAATAGCTGTGGCAGTTTCTTGAGCATCCCCTGTAACTAGCGCAACCTTGACACCAGACTGCATGAGGGTCTGTATGGACTCACGCACATTAGGACGAGGGGGGTCACAAATACCCACAAGGCCTACATATATGAGGTCCTGTAAAGATGAGCCTCGAGCCATTCCCACAACTAAAATTGGAAGGAGAATAAAATCTAATATTAAAAAAAAAGAAGTTTTTCCCAGTCAGAGTGCTTAACTACTTGTATTACCAGGTAGGAATGTGCAAGGTTCATTTTTTAATTCGTAGCGAACTTAAATAGAATATTTGAAATATTCTTGATGCTAAATTTTAGTTCAAATTTTTTGTTTGTTGTTTCATGCTTGAAAAAAATATTATATTTTGGTTCTTTATAATGTTTAAGCACTAAAATTATTTGGAAAATATTTTTTTACATAATTGTTTGTAATATTTAGTTTTATTCTGATAGATTAAATTAACACCTTAACTCATATTTCAATTATTTCAGATTTTTTCCATGTGATTGTTTTGTACATAGCAGCTGATAATGGCAATGTATGACCAGTATTGCCGAAGATTTGTTTATTGTCAAACTTGGAATATTTTTTTTATCAAAGTTGAAGATAATATTTGTTACAAAGTGAACACAAGGTTGATATGATATTTGTTACAAAGTGGAGTCAAAATGTGTTATGACGTCGAAGTTGATATTTGTTACCAAGAAACGTCAAAGCTTCGCACACCTCTATTGTCAGGTTTTTGTACTTTTCCATGATTTAAAGAAAGGTTTTTGTAATGCAATTTTTAACGAGATTTAGAGAGGGAATAAAATCTACTACTTTATGAATTCAAACTTTAATTTAAATCTTGTAAATTTTAAGAACATAAGAGGAAATAGGAAAATTATCTGAGGTAGAAAATGCATTCATTATAACATTTATAAATTAAGTTACACGTTAAATTAATCGTCTGCGGTCTAGTTAGGTTTTTCCTATAATAATGTTGGGGCCAAGCTACCAATAGGCAGTATTAGTGTTATAAATCTAATTCAAATGTTGAAGAAAGAAAAAATGAGATTCAATATGCTGAAAAAGAACATAGTAGCCAGTTGAGGACAATGTTAAATAAAGGGAGGGTCAGAGAATTAACAACATTGTAACCAAACAACATTTTAGAAGTACTTACTGTATGTGCTTTTCCAAGAGTATGCTCATACTTGCCAGAACATAAAGTATTGTTATTTGTTTAAGTGGCCGTCAGTCGCTTCATTTTGCAACTAAAACATTGTCGCTAGGTAGTATAGCATATTATGGCTTATCAAATGTATAACAAAGCTTTGTCTACTGGTATCCTGGTGACTATTTATGTCCAAAGTATGACTTTAGTCTTAACTTTAAACTTAATTTAAATTATATAATTTGGTGGAAAGAAGCTAACCACTATCACAGCTAAATAAATTGGAGTCTAGCCTTGGTTTCCTGTGCCATAGGGCCAGATTCATGATCAGACTTAGTTTGCCTCAATACCAAGCTCAGGACAACAACTACCTAGACCAGAATGGAATTGGCCAGTTTAATATGCGAAACTTGCCCATTCTGTTCGAGTCTAAGTAGGTGTAGTTTTGTATTTTGTTTCGAGCCGCACTTGAGGTGCACTAAGAATCTGGCCCATAATCAGTCTTGCTATCAACATAAAAGTGACACCATTGCATTATATAGAAAAATAAAACTATTTTACCTCGTAATCCTTTCCTTCCAATCTCATAAGCTTCAGCAAGATAGTCCTGTTCCTTTTTCGAGTTTAACGGGTGAAGGGAGCCATTCGACAAGTATTTAGTACACTGTTGTAGGATTTTTTCCAAAGCACCTTTCACAAAATATATTTCTTCTTTATTCTGTAGGAAAATAAATAGGTTGTAAATATCATACTAAAACCCCCCCCCCATTTTCACACGGCTGCCAGATGATGTCCGCTCTAAACTATTGGCTAACGTAGAATTGGCGGGGTCTAAGTGACTTATGCGACTGGATGACTACCCTTGAGCATATGGGGTTACTTTGGTAGAATGAGTAGGTTGTGGGAGGAGAAGGATTATTAATTACAAGGTAGTGTAAAAAGAGTTATATTTAATTAAGTGAAAATACTAGTCTACAATACAATGGATACATCAGACAGAATGAACTGAACGAGTGAGCGTGTGAGAACCTCAAGTACCCCGCGCCGATGACTTGGGAGGGGGGGCACTTTGTCCCCAAGCAGCAAGCCGCGAGAAAGTGATTTTGCTCTCCTTAGTTGGCTAGCTCGTTGGTTAGTGAATGCCAATCCCCCCCATTAATCTGGGACTTGCAGATTTTAGCCTATACAACAAGAGAACAAGGTCCAAGGTTGCACGCACTGGCTCAAGACAGGATGTAACATAACGCTAGGAAATGGATTAACATCTTACTAAAAGCAGCTTATACAGGGCATTACAATACTTATATTTGTAAAACATGTATTATTATTATTATCATCATCAGCACATCTTATTACTCGTTCTGATTATATGCAGTAAAACATGTAAAATGCAAAAAAACAGACCCGTTTGTAAATTAAACAATACTCACATCTCCATACTTGGAAATACATTTCACAGCCATCATTTTCTGTTCCGAGCTGAACGGATACTCTTGTAGACGAACAAACTTATCAGACACACCATACATACCATGCTGGAAAAAATTAGTACACCTTATTTAATACATAAAACTATATAACACATTTCAGCAATGGTCGACTCATCTTCAGGCCACGGTCCTAACACTTCTCTCACACATTAAAAACAAAAACCACTTTCTCAACCGCTTACAAGACATTAAAAACAAAATCCCCACTGATGTGTTCTTGGTCACCATAGATGTTGATTCACTTTACACCAACATACCCCACACACAAGGACTTTATGCAATGGTACATTTTCTGGACAAACAATCGTAGTAAGACGCGGTGCTAATAATAATGGACAAACAATCACCCAATTCTAAGCCATCAACCACTTTTCTAGTGGAATCCACCCTTAACATATTTAAAAATAATAATTTCAGCTTCCTGGACAGGAACTACCTCCAAATTCAAGAGATTGCAATGAATACACATATGTCCCCCCCCTCCTATGCTAGCCTCTTCATGGGTAAACTAGATCCAAACCCTTGCAACTGCTCTGGTAATACACATTTCATGTATTAATGACGCTAATGTGTTAGAGATAAGTAAGGTTGCATTTTAGAGGAATTGTACCCGCGTTTGCAAGAAGTAAGAGTGGAAAAACATCAAGGGAAAACCACCCTCAATGCTAAGTAGGTAACTTTTTTTAAGCATTACATCTTAATACTCATTTGGGTTACACACATATGCAATAATTACGCTAATGTGTTGAGGATGAGGGAAATTGAATTTAGAGAAAGTGTACCTGTATGTGTGTTGAAAGTGTACCTGTATTTGTGTTGAAGGATAGTGGAAAACCATTTAGAAAAAACCACCCTCAGTACACACTACAGATTCAAACTCTGATCTTCCGGTTATCAGCAGTTTATATTCTAATGTGAGTGTGACACTTTAGACAATGCATACTCTGAAACTTGTAGGTAACAATTATTATTAGCATCAGGTCTTACTACCCGTTCGGGTTATATGCACTTACACTATTGTGTAATGGTGGGTTGATTGTGAGATTAAATGGAGGAGCTTCAGTTTAACGTGGGATCCGAAACACGGTGGAGACCTGGCATTCCCCACATTCACAAGTTGTGATTAATACACGCCTTGTCAGAGGTGAAGGAAGGGTTTGGCAATCAGATAAATCTGTACCGGGACCGAGGAATGAACCCCGGACCCCCAGCACAGAAGTCCGACACCTTACCCCTAGACCACCAGATCACCCTCTAGGTAACAATTAAATCATAGGTTCGAAAAAGTAAAACATTACCTTCATGCCGCACGCCAACAAAGCTCCCTCAGTGGGTTGGCCGAGTAAGACTTCTCCATTTATCACAGCATTGTTACACACACACCCAACCTAAAAACAAGGTTGATTTTGGTCATATTCATGAGGTAATTTATGACCAATAAGTAGAGCTTTGTAACCTTGAATACATCAAATCCTTTAGAAAGTTGACGATTCAAGAAAATATCAGATTCAAAATTTACAAAGAAAAATAAAACTTTGAATTGAAATTTATTTTTGGAATTCTTTTAATAACTGACCCAAAGCAATACTAGCATGGGAAAAAAGAAGGAAATAAAGCCACACAGGATTTGACACACTTTAAAGAAATAAAAATTAGCAGTGTTGTATTTTTTATATGAGGGATTGATATTGCCCTCTCAATTAACCGATTGACCTTTTACCCTCATGACATTCTTACTGAACTATATTTTATTCAAAGTGACCAAAAAATCTCTTAAATAAAATTCCTTGAACTTTCTCTGATGTAAAATCCAAATTCCCATGACTTAAGCCCGCCCATATCAAGATTTATAGATGTTTAAAAATAATTAAGAATATTCAATTTGTTATGAATAATTCTTTCTGAAATACACTTAAATATGCATTATAATTTAATTTTTTTAAATTATGTTTGTAAAGGATACTAACTCTTCCTTAGACAGCAAAAAATACAAAATTTCCCCTGATAACCTACAAAATTACATAATTTTCTTGACAATTTTAAAATTCTGGACTTTTCCAGGTTTTTTATATATTCCTCAACTGGCCACTCTGTTACAGTGATTTAATATAAATCCAACTTTTGAAAATAGGCTTAGGCTGCATTTTAAGTAACTGCATAAATAGCCAAATGCTGTTAGACAGAGTGTGCAAAGTCCACTTTTTAAATTTGAAGTTAAAAAAATTTTATCTATTTTTTTTAGCTCTTTTATGATTGAAAATATGTTATTTAATGGCTATTCATATAACTTTATGTACTACAATCAATTGGTAAATGTTTTATTGAATAATTGTTTGTCATATTTTGTTTTAATCTGATGAATCAAGTTTTTATCATAACTGATCATTAAAACACAAGAATTTTTCAATATTAATTTGATTTTTAAAGTATATTTCTAGAGACCCTATATTATGGTAAATAAATATTTGACATTTTGTCATAAGAAAATTTGAATTTCATCATAAAAATTTTGTCGTAAAAATGGTTTTAGAACACCTGGAAAAATCACAACAACAAAAACTTTTTACACTTTATATTTTTTTACTAATATAATATAAATTCAAACCATAAATGTATGATACACAATAACAAACATAGATACAATGAGATCACAAATGAAGCTAGAAACTCCAGGGCTTACAAAGATTACAAGCAACCAAAGATAAAAATAGCAAAAAAGACAGAAATTCGATGTATCGATTTTTTTTAAAAATCTTGTCTTAAAGAGAATCAAAATAAAATTTAATTTTATAATGCAACGGATAAAATAGTTCATGATTACTTTTAAACTATTAAAATAAATATATAATAAATATTTTATCATTAGATTTGAAGCGGAATACAATAAACGCGTGAGTTTTAGGTTTATTATTTTCAAGACTACATAGAAGAAAATAGAATTGCAATCGATCTTTGCGAGTCCACTGTTTGTATATCGACTAGTCCTTTTATTGACATTGATGGTAAAAGCTGCATAGATTTGACCTTGACTGCTACTGCATTAATTTTACAGCAATTGAAATCAACATGGTTGCAAATGTTATTTGCATGTTAAAATGAACAGAATTTTGCCTTGAAAACATGAATTTTGTTTTAAAATAATATTTCATGAAAAAACTCAGATTTCGCATATAAATACTTTTATTGTTTTATTTAGTGAACTCAAAAATATGTAATAATGATTTCTTTGCACTTGAAACAATATTTAATGCTTTCGAAATGGATGTTTTAAATATTTCATGAAAACAGTGTTCGCGAAAAGTCGGTGTCCCTATATATCACTGCTCAATAGTAATAATCAAACATAAAAAAAGTATCTTCGTTGCAAATATTTTAACTAACAAAGCATCGTAATTATCAATGCTGAATTATTTTTTAAGGTGAAGTTGTGGCTTAATTTGTTTCAAAGTCAAGGTGAAGCTTAGCACAACCGCAGTGTTAGAACAAAACACCAAAAAGTGGACAAAATCAGTCTCATTACAACTAGGATACTTTGAAACAAATCTTGCCCTACTGGGCCATTATTAAAAACCAATCTCTTATTTCTCACCTCCAAAAGGTTGTAGATAGAATCCCTCGCTCTGTCTACACTATCACACTTGTGGATATGAATTTCCCCTTGATCATTATAACCTGCACCGGAAACCTGAAAGAGATTCAAGCCGTGTAAAAAACAATAAAGCAACAGTTTTCAATTCTGGGCACCCATATAATCTTGTGAAATCAAATTAAGATAGCAGCCCTATTCAGAAATTAATTGAATATTAAAATTGTAACAAAACTATTAGATTTAACTTTGAAATGAAATTAACTCTAAAGAATAGAGATTTGTAAATGAGGGTTCATCCATAAACCACGTACGTTTTCTTACCCTTTTAGCCAATTAGACAATTCCTGGCTAGAAGAGACTTGTGAAGGTTTATTTTTCTTATAGTAACGTGGCAATGTAAGGTTTGAGAGAAAATATTAAGATGTGTTGCCTTATTAGATATATTTCAGCTAGCAGTAATAGTTATCAACTTAAAAATCTTAACCCTTTCCTTGGCGCGGGTGTTTAACAGTGCCTATGATTGCCCAATCATTCTCTGGCATGGGTCTGAATCAACATCTCATTGCAATAAGTTTATCAATGAATCATTGTACTTTGTAGTCTGTCAGAGTACTTTGAATTGAAGCTGATACATGGTGCTAAGAATTCAATGCTATATCATTATCCATGAATAAAGTATTAAGAGAGAAAAATAAATTAGTGAAAATATTTGCTGGGGAGGAATATACAAGTAAAAAAAAATTGCAGCTGTGCTTACTCAGATAGCCATGTTATGTGTACACAAAGGAATGAGTTAATGAACATATTTATACATAATGTGAGCAAAAGAATCTAGCTTACTTCGGCCAGGTATCCATCTGAAGTAACAATCACCGTTACTGTCATCTCGTTCTTGGTGATGGTCCCAGTTTTGTCCGAACAGATCACATTAACACAACCTAGGAATTAAAACAAATCAATGTAGATGTCCAATTTTAGGGATACTAGTCAACCTACAAGAACAGTTATGCACCGATTTAACGAACATCTGAAAGGCCTTTTTTTCCTACCAGATTCTTAAAAATATATCTAAGATTGTGCGAAGCTTTGAAACTTCTACTTGGCTTCAAAAACCATTCCGGCTTTGACAAATACAAATATTTGCCGATATACTTGATTTATGGTGAATTATTGCCATTTTCAGCACTTATATATTCATTAAAAATTAATGTTGATAAGAAAAAATCTTAATTAACTTGACTGAAAGTTGTGTTAATATATTGATTTATAAGAACAAAGTAAAATATTACAAGCAATCGTGTAATAAAACATTTTCCAAGAGATTTTAGTTCATAAAATTATAAAAATAGAAGAATAAAACGACCAACAAAATATATTCAAACTTGGGTTTGGCTTCGAGAATATTTTATATTTATAAAAATTTTAATTCACTTCAAATTACATTTTTCCTTTCTTTTTTTATTTGAAGTATTTAACATGCACTTTATGAAACAACTGATTATATCAGCATATGGAAATTTTTTTGAGCGAGCGAAAAAGTGCCTACCAATTTTGCCAGGTAAGATATTCACACATACTTACTATGGTTCAGTTATATGCCACAATCAACATGCAACCGATGGCTTTACTTCTTCCCCTCAGAAGGAAGATGTGCTATGGATTTTTAGTGCTAAATAAAAATCCATTGACCCCAGCTGGGTTTACAACCACACACATCAGATCCTGAGGCAAGCACTTTACTAACCAAGATCACTGATGTCAACTTTAAATTTAAGAAAAAGTGCTTTTTGCACAGCCCTAATATATATTATAATAACTCCTACTATACAGTATGGGTCTCCAGGCTTGGGTTTTTTCATTCGAGCCTAATCTTTCTAAAAGCTCCAGAGTTCAAGTCGATTTGTAATATATTCATAATTTTAAAATGTGCGTATATATTTGTTTATTTTAAATGTAAATAGGTTACTTATCACATCTTAAAAATTTCAGATTTAGAAGATAAACTAAAACACATGTTCTTAAAATTTGATTGACACTCATTTTCATAAATAAAAATACTTTAAGAAAAAAAGTTAGCGAAAATTTCTGTTTTTAAATTAGAAATTACACTTAAAAGACATGATTTAAAAATAAGAACAACACTCAAATGAAAATATAGGGCCTAAGAGAAAAAATAATTAAGATGGTTTCAACACTCATGTCTTTAAGGACATTAAAATTACACTAACAAATATAAAAAAAAGTAATAAAATGAATAATTGCATGATGGCTTGGAAATGTACAATAAGACGTAGAAACACTGCACAATAATGTAAGATAAGGTAAGGTAAGTGAAGGAAGTCAACCTTAAATGATAGGTTAGGCCTAAAGAGAAAAACACACTTCTCTCTTCATTTCTTCAAACACTTTTACACTTACCACTTCTTCAAAACTTCCACAGTAGCACATTGTTTTAAATTTTCGGAAATGTTTATTTTTCATTAATGTCTCTTCATATGAGAAATAAATATTCCTGAAAATTCTAAAGGTTAATGATATTAATGTTTTAATACGCTAATATTTCCCCAAAATTTGATTCATTAACTTAATTCACCCTATAAGAAAACATAAGAATCATAAATAGTTAGAAATTTAAGTGTTTCGTATTTTGTTTATTATTTCTTAGTATAATCGTGCATGATCACATCTTCTATTTCATTTTCATTCCTCTATGGGCAGTTGTACATGTGTGTCGTAGGGGATATCGTTAGATGTCGTTTTATTGAGAAATATACATCAATAAAAAATTTTATGCTTATAAAAGTTGATGCTCATACTTTGAAATTAAAAATAATATGACTAAAATAATATTTCTAGCAAACAATATTAAATAGTAAATACTTTTTTAATATAACTGTGATAAGTTTGGTAAAATATGTAAATAAAATGTACAAATAAAAATAATGGAGTTCAGATTAATATATTTTTTGTAGTATTAGGAACATGGTGAATACAAGTTAAAAGAAAGAAAAAATAATCACCCTCATTCTTTTTCCAGCTCTAACTATATATAAAAAGAACTTTGAACATTATAATGAAGTCAGTCATCCCTAATTACACACCTAATGTTTCAACGGTTGGCAGTTTCTTGACGATAGCGTTCTGTTTAGCCATGCGCATCACACCCAGTGCTAAAGTCACAGTCACCACTATCGGCAGGCCTTCTGGAATGGCTGCAACGGCCAAACTGCGCCAACACACAACATATTTTATACACATACCATGTTTATCAATGGAGTTTCAAGAAACTACTTAACAATTAGGACTTAGTAATGTTATTGGACACTGAACCCATATAATTTCTTCCTAATAAACTGCCATGTGCATTTTGTTCCATAGTGCATATATCATAGTACAAAAAATGATATGAAATATAAAGTTTTGTTTTCTCATGAATGGGCAGCATATGTAATAATATTTAAAAAATATAGTATTTAAATGCCACACATTGTGGGGACATATGTTATGATACAAAAAACTGACAGCTAAACGGCTCTGCGATACAACAATTGAAATGACACAAAAATGTTGAGACAAAAGAATGAACGTACTGGATAGCTACGTTTTGTTAAGTATACACATTACCACTTGCTATTCCACATCACACAATGTTAATTCTCTCGGTTTCTTAGATGGTTTCACACTTGATTAAATAAGAATGAGTGGCAACCATGTAAAGTTTGAAAAAATGTGTTCTATTCATTATGTATTCATTTCCTTTAATGAGTGCCTATCCATCTTTCCCATATATTCTTCCATGTATAACAGACTATTTCAAGAAACCGATTCTTCGCTGATATATGATATAGACAACCTCTTGCAACGAGTCTGAGCACCGACCTGACACCAATGGTGAACATGTCGAGGATGGGCTTGCCCTGGATCCAGCCCAGGACCATGATCAACCCGATGATGAGCTTGCCCTGGATCCAGCCCAGGACCATGATCAGCCCGATGATGCAGAAGGAGTAGAAAGAAAGCTGGGTCCCCAAGATGTCCATACTCTTCTGGAGCGGGGTCTTGGGCGCCTCCTCCGCCTGCATCATCTTGAACACCTCGCCAAACTCAGACTTCTCCCCCGTGCTAACCACGATGCCCTGCTTCCCCCAAACAATCACTGGATTAGATGTCAGCTCCCTCAAAAGTGCAAAACAAGTTGGTTTTTTTACATGTGTAATTGCTACCAAATATTTGTTTACATTTGTAAATGTTACTATACATTGATTCTTACAAATGGACAATTAGACCACCTTCTAAGAAAAAGAAAAAAATGTGGAAACAATTATAACATTTTACTATATTATTGGTGGTATTTTATAGGTGTTTATAATATCTATCAAAAGCGACAGCTATGACTTGTCATATGAAAGTTGGTCTAGTAACATTTTTGAGCTATCATTATGTCCATTCCCAAGAAAACATTGTACACACGAACGCACATAAGGGGGAGATTTTGTCAATACCAAATTATTTTATAGATATTTTTCAGTTGTACAATCACTTCCAATACAATGTTCAGGATTGAGCCACAGTCTCCTGAGTCACAGTTCAGAGTCTAATAAGCTTCACCCACACCATGCAGTAAATGATGATTAAGAAATCAAATATGTTTTATCAACATATTATAAGGTTCAATCAAACGATAATCAAACTTGAAGGTTGTGCGAAAATGACAAAATGACTCGCCAAAAATACTTTTCAATATGTGCATTAAGAATAATATGACCTGTTAGTAAATAAATATGATATACGGTGATTATATAAAAATGAAGCACAAACAAAAGTTTCATTTATTTTATCATATATAATATTTTCTGGAGTGAAATTTGATATTTTTAAAACTTGAGAGATGGAAGGAAAAAAACAATCATATGGGGTTGAGTGGGAATTATTATTATTATTATTATTATTATTGCATCTTACTACCCATTCAGGTTGTATGCGCTTACGCTAATGTGTAATGGAAGACCTACAGTTTAAATAACGTGGAATCCGAACCATAGTGGAAGCTTGGCATTCCACACATTCACAAGTTGTGATTAATACACGTCTTGTCAGAGGTGAAAGAAGGGTTTGGCAATCAGATAAATCTATGCCGTGACCGAGGATTGAACCCCGAACCCCCAGCACCGAAGTCTGACACCTTATCCCTAAACCACCAGGTCACCTTTGAGTGGGGAACAAGCCCTTTTTTAATTTAGTCGAGATTTATAGTGACCAAATCTAAAATAATATTGTGAGTGCCAATTATATTAAGGTATTCAAAGAAGGAAAAGGTGAAAAAATCCATTGTTAAAATATGAAGAAACAATTAATAAAATAATAAGTTTTCCACTCAAACTTGTCAAATATGTTTTAAAGTATAATGTGAACATTTATTGTAAGATGTGGAACACAAAACAAACATTTAATAACATACATACATTCAGATTAAAGCATAATGATTAAAGACCCTGATTCGTGGTGAATACAATTAATAATGTCGCTAACAAAAAATGTGTATTTTGGTACAAAATTCTTTTTGTTTAAAAATGATGACAAATTAACTCAAATTTAAGTGGCATTGTGTCATGATGATAAAAATTAAAACTAAAATTATCCTTCATAGATAAATAATAACTTTAGTTCAGAGTATGGTTTTTATAATTGTCAGTTCAACTACTTTTACTATTACTTTTATCAATAGTCTTTAGTTGAGAGAAATACATTTTGCAGACGGGAACTTCTTATTGGCTATCATTAGAATTTTAATAAGAAAATTACAATTGTGTATTAAATACATTTTTTACTGACAAATTTCAGCCTACAATGGCGAATAATGATGACATCTGCTAGTGTGAAACAAATATGTATAGTTTCAATTCAATATCGTTAATTTGTGCGTATAACCCGAACGGGTAGTAAGACGCGGTGCTAATAATAATAATATCGTTAATTTGAATTTTCATAAAAAAATGAACCATTATTTGCATATAACTAGCTCAACTTGTAAATTTTATGAAAATATTGCAGTATATATTTTGTTTTATTCCCAGCAAGTATTATGCATTAAAAAAATTCGACAGTGAGCTATGACATATTTAATACGTTTAAAGTAATTTTAATGTGCTAGGTAAATTTTGTTTAAATACATCTTGTAATATTTTTAGCACCCCAACTTACTACTCGTCAGAGTTATAAGCTCATGTACTAATTACACTAACAGGTTGAGAATAAGAAAGAATTAATTTAGGGGATTTGTACCCATATTAGCATGGAAGAGAGTAGGAAACTATTTAAGAAAAAACAACTCAATACACCTGTGGGATACCTAAACCATGCGGTCACCAGAGCGAGTTTGTGTAATTTTGATTATGTCGTATAAGAATAGCTCGGCCAACTCGTCAATGTGTGGATCTTACCTTGCCGTTACCACAGCGCACCAGTGTACCCATGAATACTATGTTCTTCTTGGCAGTATGACCATTGTTCTTCAGCACCGGAGAGGTGAGCTTGGACGCAGGTTCTGTCTCGCCTGTGAAACTGCTCTCGTCGATAGCAAGATCGATTGCCTTGAAATAATAAATGTTTCATTAAATTTACAGAAAATATATATATTTTTTTTTCAAAAACCTGCTGTGGATGTTTTAGAATATCTTTAATTAAATTCTTTGAATAAGAAAATATACTAATATATTGCTAAACATTTACATATATACTTTGGACCAATTAGGTTTGAGC
Organism: Timema californicum; assembly: GCA_902141385.1. Lineage (NCBI taxonomy): Eukaryota > Metazoa > Arthropoda > Insecta > Phasmatodea > Timematidae > Timema > Timema californicum. The sequence goes on from CABFOW010001963.1 coordinate 37,963, forward strand.
ATATTTTGTTTAAGCATATAATGGTTTAAATAACCAAGAATGTGTGAAGTAGAATCTGAATTCGAAGCTAACCAAGATTCGGATTCGATTTTAAGTTTAAAATCCTAATATAAGAAATAGATATTGGACCATCGAATCCTTAAGGATAGCCGAGAAAATATCTTGAGTTGAAACTCAAATATTTTTTTTTTGTTTCTCAATTAATTAAGTGGCATTTGTTTTAAAGTAATAATACTGCCCTATTTATTGGTGGTTCAGAACCAACATAATAATAGAGACAAACTCAGCAACTAGGCCCAGACCATTAATTTAACAGTTTACTGAATGTATTAATGTTATAATGAATGGATTATAAAAAATTTATTTAACATTTAGTTACTATATCTATTTATTCCACTATAATTCTATTTCCTCCAAGTTTCATAATTTTTTTTAAGTTTCAAATTCAAACTCGATATTAAAGATTTGAAAGTTAATTGAAGATTCGATCCATTTACAAATGGAAATATTCAAATCTGATATGAAATTTCAATTCCAAATATATTCCAAATCCGGATTAGATTAAAAATTCAAATTTAACAGTAATTTTTTTATATAATTTGACTTTCTTACTAGTTAATTGACCTTGAACAGCAGTGAAAACATAAAAACAATTTTACCATCACAATTTATATCACAAATATTTATATTTTATTTTAAAGGATCAAGGTTTAGTGTGGTTTTTATGGATTCCAACTTTACCTCAAAGAGCCTAATATCGGCTGGTACACGGTCACCAACATTAAGATGAACAATATCACCAGGGACAAGGTTTCGAGCCAAAAACGTTTCAAGCTGGCTTTCACGCAGACTGAAATGTGAAAATGCCCAAATAATTAATTTGATCAGTGCTTGAAAAAATTGTAGTAGAGAAGAATGAGAGATGGTTCATGTAGTAGAAAAAAAACCAGAGCTGTTATTTTATCATGCTTTTAATACGAGCTTATATATAAGTACTTAAGGCAGGATGTATATGAGTGAACACAGAATTCCTCATAACTCAACATAAGGAATAAGAAACTTTGACCTGACCAAGATTTTGATAGAAAAAGGGCCATGTATATAATAAAGATTCGAAGGTCAACCAAACCCAGATTCAAAGTAAACTACTTGTTTATTGTGTACTGGGAGATTGATCAAATTCCAATACTAAATAGATGTGTGGCCTTAAGACTGTAGAGAGGGCTGGGCATAAGTTTTTAAACAAATAATACCCACATTAATGGGTACGAGGACAAAGGAGTCTTTGCCGATGGAAGGGGAAGTCAAGGTCCAAATCCTGGTTTGGTGTATTGAATTTTTTTTTGTAAGTGGTTTCTCACCCTCCTTCCACATAAACTTTACCACACTACTTCTAAATTCTACCGTTTTCATCCCTATCTTCACCCCCCTCCTGATTGAACAGCCATGATAAATAAGTATATATTTATTTGTGATTTGTTCACAGTTAGCTACTTGTTCAGTCAACATTTCATCAAAGACTCAAGAGACTTTAAGAGCAGAATATAAGTAAATGACAAATACGTTAAGGAAACATTCAAACAAAATATCTCACCAGTGACAAGAAGGTGGAACCAGCTTTGTCAGTTCTTCCAACGACTTCTCTGACCTGTACTCTTGGATGAAGGCTACGGTCACAACAATTATGATGGCCTGAGATTAAAACCAAAGTTAGTAGTGACCAAAATTATTTATATAAAAAATATTTAGCTACTTGTATTTGAGTATAAAGGCCGGTCCACACACAAGGTTTCATACAACCTTTTGTCTGAACAGTTCTCAAAATGTTGCAGACAAGATGTTGCGTGTGGGCCGGAAAACTGTGCAATTATGTGAATTGCGCAGATACAATACACAGAGGTGAAAACATGGTTCAGAGTATATTTTAACGGTGACCTGCATAGATAGTTTGGTGCGGGTTGACACTCCCCTCTGTCTTCTCTACATATGTTGTTTAGTTTTCCTTTAATAGTGATACAGAGTTCTAAAATTTTATATTCCTTTTTCCTTTATCAATTATTTATTGTTCAACAATGACTGATCTATCAATGTACATGTGAGTTTGTTATGGACACCGCTGAATTTGTGTTTTACAGTAGCTAATGTCAGGACCATCTTGAGCATCGCATACACATTATACTATTAATTTACCTTCTTTATGCAAGACAGATTTCAAAGAATTTACCAGACTATTACTTCTTCCATGATGGATTCCCCAAAATTGAGTGAAACAAATTGTGCTGAAAACTGTACTATGTGGAAACCACTGAACTGCAACATTTATTACAAATTTGCTTGTGGAGTCATAAATGAGTATAAAAAGTTGTGTGGACTGAGCTTAAGAATAGAAAATAAAAAGCTACAACTCAAAGATGACTTAATTTATTTGTGCACTTAACTCAAGGATGGGGAGAATTTTTTGAGGGGGTGCTTTAAGTACAATAATGTGAACACATGACAATAAAACCAAAATTAAAATTGAATATGGTAAACCATCCCACCAGGATTCTAACTCAAATCCTGCAAACAAGTCGTTTGTTTGAGAATGTTATACTCGATAGACTGCTCTGCCTCCTTTGCATGAAAAATTGACACAAAATGTATTATCTAATGAAAAAAATACCAAAATATTTGGATAAATGGGTCAAGTGTTAAAATATCATCAAGAATTTACATGGAAAAAAACTGCACATACAAAGATAATAGTTTTGTTTAAAAAATACAGCTATATGTTATTTACTCACCACAGTGATGCTTACAGCATCGTCGAACTGTTTCATACACACACTCACAAACGCAGAGGCAAGTAGTAGCATTATCAAAGGATTTTTAAACTGAAACAAGAAAATTGAGAAATTAGATGGAATTGAGCTAATTCAGTCTTCATCACTATCAATATTTCAAAAGCAATTGGGTTTAACATGGAATAAATAATGTGCACTATTGATTAAAATTCTGAAACTAAGTAAAGATGTTTTAACAATTTATTTTCTTTAATGTGAAAAATGACACCTGGACCCAAGAATCAAACCCGGAACTTTTGACCTACTATGCTAATGCTATCACCGCTGAGCTATCCAAGATCCATCCCATGCTCAGGATTATTCTTTCCTCATATTTTAAGGCAAAGTCTGTGATAGACGTGCAGAAATGGTCAGTTACATATATATAAATTTTTGTCTTTATTTTAATTAACACTAATATGTATCAGAGCTCATCTATATCTAATTATTATTTTTCCAAACAATATATTTTGAAAAACTTTTTATGGAATAATAATAATAATAATATTTAGCACCGCGTCTTACTACCCGTTCAGGTAATATGCCTTAAGTACTAATTACTCTAATAGATTAGGAATTGGGAAGATTGAATTAGAGGAAGTGAACCCGCATTTGCGTGTAGAGAGAGTGGAAAACCATTTAGGAAAAACCACCCTCAGTTCACCCGACCGAGATTCGAACCTCGATCTCCCCGTCCTCAGAAAGTCGAGCTCAACACGACAAGCGCGTTAGCCAACTACGCCACTGAGGCCGGTTTTATGGAATAAAAAATATTCAAAACAAAATGGATATAATTCTCAAGAAATTACTATTACTTTATTATAAAAAAAAAATATTTTGTTCTATTCTAATATTTGTATATGGTGGAAGGATTAGTCACGTAATTATGTGTTGGGGTGTTGGGCTTTGATTCTGGGTGTCTTTAAAAGAATATCATTATCATCAGAGAGGAGCACTAGTTATCAAAGAGCATATTGCAGATTTTTAAAAATGACACCTATACACGGAATTGAAGCAGGACCTTTGGCTTAGCATATCAAAGCTCTACCATTGCATTATCCAGGATTTTGCCCATGCTCGGTCATCAGGTTCAATTCCTGCATTTGGGTGTAATGTTTCTAAATTTGTGAATAAGAGGTTTATTTTACTAAATTAAGTCTTAAGCTGCCATACAAAATACAAATAGTGACTAAATATTAAATTGGGAGTGTAGGCAACATAAAAAAAGGTAGGTGTTTTTACAGTTTTTATATCATAAAATTTTGGCAAAAATATATAAAATGTTCCTTCAGTAGAGACAGTTTAATTTTCTTCCCATGATGATATCAACAGTTGTTGAATATGTCATGATAATAGTAGCATTAGATGACAAAACTTTTTTAAATGAAAAGAAAAAGTTGTTATTAAATTCCAAGACACCCTTAATAGATATTCAAGAACTGTTAGTATCGACATGTGAAGCAAATTAAACTACAGATAGCTCCCGATTATCCGTGATAATGGAGAAGACAAGGTCCAAAAACCACAGATAGTCTGCATATTTAGTAAAACAATAGATTGTAGCGCATTCAATTCAAACTTGTAGGCCTACACACCTATCGTGACTGCATCTATGAATACATCATTATATTTCACATAAGATAATTTTTAAAAAAAACTCTAAATCGATAAACAGTATACTCAAAATGGACACATCACTTCAAAAAGTTTGTATTAGTCTTAAGCTTCATTGCAACTGCTTCCTTTATGCTTATCCCCCTATGTATTATACATAACATCAGCTTGGTCAGATAAGAGCGTGTCATCTTCCTTTTCCAGATAATTAAGCATATACTGCCTCGAAAGCCTCCTCCTCCCTTGCATCAACTTTTTGCCTCTCTGAACATTATCTCTTCCCTAGGGATTCACTGATCACAACAATCGGTAGTCCTGTAATTTCCAATCGACTCGACGTTTTTCAAAAACGTATCCCCTGCCATTGGCGATGCCGCGGTTAAGACGCAAAGCGGAAATCCGCTTGTCGATGGTCGGGGGTTTACTGTATGTTTCTAATGGAGAATTATTTGATTTATTTTGACCAAAAAATGTTTTGCTATAAAAACTGCAAATTTACCGATCTTAGCTTGTGCTCCCTACACTCCCACCTTAAGAATGATAAGTAGATGTTTATGTTTACAATGACTCTGGAGATTATTAAAATTTTATCAGCGAATATACCTTTTCCCCCACCAGGTTTCACTACTCATTCAGGTTAGACGCATGAAAATTAACTACACCAATTTTGTAGGGATCATCATTATCATCATTATCATCATCATATCCGGTTATTATACCATGGTGTCTACTCAACTTGGCCAATGACATTCCAGACTTTTTCCCTAATTTCCCCTGATCATTTCCTAAAATTCCCGACAAATGTATGTCACATACTTCTAATTCCGAGCCTCCCCCTCATTTTTCTATCTTTTTTATTAATAATAAGTTTTAAGATTTAAATATTTTTAAATTTGTATTAACATTGTTTACTAGGAATTATAAAATGTATTACACAGCTACAAGCAAAAAAAACTACAATTTGAATAACATTATTTTTTACTGTTTTAGTGTTTATTATATTTCATATTTTAAATAAAACCACATTTTCCAGATTGTTATTGTAATTTACCAAATTCCCAACTTATTCCCGTTTTTTCCCGATCACTTCAAATTCCCGGCTAATTCTCGTTTTCCCTGATTTTCCCAGATAGTAAACACCCTGTATACTCTTTCAAGCCTCTCAATCTTTGTCCAGCCTCCGTATTTTCGTATCTTTCTCCGACCTTGATTGAATCCAGCATCTGGTATTGCATCCTTCCACTTCCTATTTATCATTCCTTCAATAATTGCAGTCTTCAGGCATTCCTTTCTCAACCAATGTCCTTGCCAATTCATCTTTCTTTTCCTTGAATTTTGTCTATCATTTGGCTCTTTTAATCCAATTCTAATTAGGATGAGAGAGGTAGAATTCAGAGAAAGTGTATCTAAATTTGTGTGTAGGGAGAATTAGAAAATTTCTTAGTACACACAACCAAGATTCAAATCTCAATCTCATATTATGCTTTCAGACATATGATAAGCCCCTTGCACTTTGTTGGAACTAAAATAGTTTAGAAAAGGCTAATCAAACTGGCAGCATATTTTGCGGCCTGCAACACAGTAGAAAGTTTAAAAAAAATATAAAGTCATCCAGAAGTTCCTTAAGCATGATCAAACTTAAATTGTGTGAAATGTATTATATTTACTATTTGCTGTACTGTATATAATTTATTACAATACTTTTAATGGAATATTCTGGTTAACTAAACAAAAATTGTTGATACTGTATCTAGGCCTAATTTCCATGTTGTACACTGTCTAAAAATATAAATGAGGCCCTTAGTTAACTTCAAGTTGGTTTAGAGGATTAAACTATTTATGTACTAGAAGTGTTATTTACAGTTAGACAAATTATATTAAGCATAAAAGGATTGCTAGGAACAAAATCTTGCCACCCACAAGACCACCACACTAACATAAATTCGCTGAGTTTGACAGACATGTTTATTATTTTATAGTGATTTATTTAGCACAGGTGTTAAGTTTTTCTCTGTAAAAGTTACATTTACTTTGATATATTTAGAACTTGGTCTTTATTTATAGCAGAACCGTGCAATCTTTAGCTCAAGCAATGTAATCTATAGTTGAATTTAACTAAAACATGTCACTTCCCTCAGTGGCATAGTTAGCTAACGCACTAATTTCATGTTGAGCTAGACTGCCGAGGATGGGGAGATTGAGGTTCGAATCTCGCTCGGGTGAACTGGAAGTGGTTTTTCCTAAATGATTTTCTACTCTCCCTCCACACAAATATGGGTTCACGTCCTCTATATTCAACCTTCCCAATTCCTAACACATTAGCGTAATTAGTACTTAAGCGTGTAAACTCTAACGGGTAGTAAGACGTGGTGCTAAATAAAAAAAATAAACATGCGGTGGTTAGATGCCTAGGTTCAAGATCTCTCCGATACCTAAGATTTTATATTAGGCCAATATTTGTTTGATTTTAGTTATATTATTAACAGTTTCCAAAAATATATTTTGATTATGTCATTAATTACACTTGTAAATCTACTTCAGCGGATCTAACGTAATTCCAAAGCTGTGTATCCACTGGAGAAATATAGAGCAACTTATAGCATCAGCAACATGGCTACAAATGAAAACATGGAGTTTGGTGATGTTAGCTGCTTTGTGTTGTATCATGTTGTCATAATAAACACAAATTGGTGTTTACTGCAAGTATCCGTTCGAAGCGGTAAATATCAAAAGAGAATATGAAACACAAAAACCAACATTCAGTCGCATAAATGATTAATGTTTATTCTATTATGGATGGTTTGTTGCTGTTGAGACTGGTATGTGTTTTAGTTAAAAAGTTTACACCAGTAATTAGTTCATCGGCAAGGAATTTAAATATAGAGTTCATAGAATTGCATCCAATTAATTGATAATTACAAACAATGTGTCTTTTTGCACCCCAAAGACATGAATGAAATATAAGTGCAGGGCCATCATTAAAACATAATTTTAGTGCCACATGTCGACACAAACTATAAACTGTTTTATTTTGCTCCCGTGGAGATAGCAGGTGTCACGTGGAGATAGCAGGTGTCACGCGCAATGAAATGGATTGCAGATGACTGGGAGATTGGATATTGAATCCTGGTCAGGTGTTTTTAATCTCGACGGTTTCCCATCATCCTTCCAAGCAAATGTATATGTATTTCCTCAAAATTCAACCTTTTTCATCCCTAATCCAAACATGTAAATTTGAAGATAGCACAAACAAGTAGTAATACACTCGTCACACGATCCTTTTTATCTTAGTATTAAAAGTAATGTTCAACATTTACCAAACCCCCAGGTTAGCACGCATGAGCCATCTTTCAACATCTATTTGACCAGCATCGAATGGAAGACAGACTAACTGTGACTTGTCTAGCTAGTTTGCTTTGACAGGGCGATTGAGTTTTGAATTCTGGCCAGGGTTTTATTTCATAAATGGTATTCCACTCTATCTTCACATAAATGCTAGTACATTTCCTCTATATTTTACCTAATCCGTGCTTACTCTAGTAATGGAAAGTGATATTTGATTCATGTTTATGAATGCCACTGAATCCAAACCAAATACTATATTAAATTAAATGTTTTTGAGTGGCATACCTAGGTGTCAACAGAATGCAACTGTAGCTTACTTATGAAAGCATTTGGCAGCTTTGCTTTCAGATCTCGGGTAGGATTAAGATTACTAAGGACTTTTGAGGTTTATATTGCAACCAAATGCATTTAATAGATTTTGGTCTGATTCCTAATGGGGGCAAAATGTTTGTATTTTATTCTTATAATACAAAACAAGGAGCTGCTGTAAATAGCTTTAGAACATTTTTTTTCTTTAAGTTTTAAGAAAGAGAAAAGTAGATTTGAAAATGAACAACATCTAGTATGTTTGGACTTCTTAAATGTGCGTTTTAGTAGTAGCAAATGATCACACTACTTTTTACTGTAACATTTTTATCAGACAAAAAAAAAACAATGGTTTCCTTCAAATAATAACAGTCTAGCCTTTTTTAAATAAAATAAGTTCCAATGAACATATGAAGCTAGGTAGTCCAAACAAAAATTACAGTTCCATTTTATTAATCACATGTTTGGGTTACACGTATATGTACTAAGTACGCTAATGTGTTAGCGAGGAAGGAGGTTGAATTCAGAGGAAGTGTACCTGTGTTTGCATGGAGGAGGGAGAGAGAGAGGAAAACTATTTAGGAAACACCATCCCAAGTACACCTGATAAGAATTATAATAACCTCTGTATCTACAGTAGCCCCACGGCTCTTTGGTGCTGACTGACAGCTTTAAAATGTTACCAGACCAAATTATGTATCCCTACGCCGAACCAGATGATCTGCAAAAACATGTGTTTAGCAGCTGTCACTTCTGACAGTCAAAATTTAGATATATACCTAAATGTTGACTGTCAGAAGTCAGCTGTGAGCTGTCAGTCAGCACCAAAGAAGGCATGGGGCTACTGTACATCATCAGGGTGACCTGGTGGTCTAGGGGTAAGGTGTCAGACTTCTAAGCTGGCATCCGGGGTTCAATCCTCGGTCCCGGCAAAGATTTATCTGATTACCAAACCCTTCCTTCACCTCTGACAAGACATCTTGTGAATGTGAGGAATGCCAGGTCTCCACCGCGGTTCGGATTCCACGTTAAACTGTAGGTCCTTCATTTCATCTCACATTCACCCTACCATTACACATTAGCGTAAGTGTGTATAGCCCGAACAGGTAGCAAGACGTGGTGCTAATAATAATAATAATAATAATAATAATATGTCATCAGCGGTTGTCTATTGCAGAAGTTGACGTCTTAAACCATGTGACCACTGAAGCGGGTCTATAGTTACAGTTAAAATGAGATATAAAGTACTTACCTATATTGCTTAGTAGGTGATATTCAGGATTTTGTGGGAAAATTCTACACTTGAAAGATAAGCACACAAAATACCCCAACATTCAAAACACTATCGTTTTCAAAAGAAGGGGAATTCTTATCACATAATGAAGATACTCTATATTCAATATCAAAAATATAGGCTCAAGTGTTTAATGAAAAGTAAAATATAGTCTGAAATTGTTATGACACTCATCCATTGAGTCATTCTTCTTTATTTGGCACTGTGTCTTACTACCCGTTTGAGTTATCAGCTTAAATACTAATTACGTTAATGGGTTAGGAATTGGGAAGTTTGAATTTAGAAACAGTGAACCTGTATTTTTGTGGAGGAAGTGTGGAAAGCCATTTAGGAAAAACCACCTACAGTTCACCTGACCTCGAAACTCGATCTCTCTTGGCAGCCTAGATCGACACAAAACTAGCTTGTTAGCTAACTACAATACTGAGGCAGGTTTTAAAAACATTCTTTTGAGGCCCAAATTAATAACATTTTACTATTTTGTTAGTGATTTCATAAGCATTGATAAAAAGTGACAATTGAAAAACAAATGACAGGTGGAGGGAAGGCGTGGAACTGGCCGTTGAATAACAGGAAGGGGGGAGGGCGGGTACCGTACTTGGAAATGTGCATAGTGTAAGGCCCACCATTTTTTTTAAATACCTATGTCCAGGTTCAAAATTAAGTCAGCTCAGTCATTCTTAGGACCCTAGATACTAATAACAACTTTACTTTTTACTCTAGCTACAATCAGTGGCAGAGAACAGAGCCCTCCAGGCCTGCTCGTGCAGGGGTTGAAAAGAATATTAATTACTTATGAAGTTAAAAGTATGGTATAATTAGTTAGAAGTTAAAAAAAAAAGTTGTAGTCTATTAAACCTGGTTTTAGAGAATGTTTAAAACAATTTTTTTCGAGCCAAGTTTAAGCTTATTTTTTATATTTTCAATGTTAGTGACTATTTTAAAACATGTTAGACACAAGTCCACAATTATTATTAAAAAAACCTTCGAAATAGCTTAAGGGGGTATATATAATTCAAAAATTTTCTTGCGTCCGGAGGTTCAGAGGATGACTCCCGAACCCCCCAAATTTTAGGTGCAGGGATTGGGTAAATTATAAATCTCCACCCCTGACTACAATTAGATTTCCTGTCTACTATTAGGTCAAATAAGGTAGTAATTTTCTACTGGAAAAGTTATATTTTTAATTACTTTGGTTTGTATTTAAACATTAATGATAAAGGGTGTACCTAGCCTAGTAAATTATACATTGGGTGCAAAATGAGCCATTCTTATATAAAGTCCTATTTTCATAAGAAAGGTCTTATCACATAGGAAGAGAAATCACATTCATTACACTCAGCTGAGATTCAATCTCGACTTCTTTGTCTATCAAGGTTGTGAGTTTGGTTCCCTAGAATGTGAGACCACCAGGCTATATACATAAGCATCAAAATTACTAGCCCCCTCACCCCCCCCAAAAAAAACCTCTCAAATGAATATGAATTATGAATATATTTCAGAGCACTTACCTGCTCGATGTACTTCTTCCACGTCGGTTCCTCTTCGCGAACAGTGAGCTCATTATAACCTGCCAGCTGCCGGCGTAGCTCTGCCTCCCTCCATCCCAATCCTGAACGTAGATCTACCCTGAGCCGCGCCGATACTTCTTCTGCTCCCAGTGTGCTAGATTCATTTGTTGTCAACCACATGATTGGTGATTCGTCCTACAGTCATACAACAATGTTGTAGCCTATTTTCAGTTGATTCTACCACCATAAGAGATAGTGTGATTTATCCTAATTGAAAGGTGGGGGGTTTCAACTCCTGGCCTGCGAGGCAGGGGTCTCGACTCCTGGCCCGGAAAACTAGGATTTAACGCCTAACCTTACTGCTACTTTCTCTATGCTTTAGCCATACAATTAGTAAAAAAAAAGACCTGACTCAATGGCGTAGTTGTCTAACGCACTTGTCATGTTGAGCTTGACTGCTGAGGATGAGGAGATTATTATTATTATTAGCACCGCGTCTTACTACCCGTTCGGGTTATACGCAGATTGGGAGATTGAGGTTCGAATCTCGGTCGGGTGAACTGGGGGTGGTTTTTCCTAAATGGTTTTCCACTCTCCCTCCACGCAAATGCGGGCTCACTTCCTCTAATTTAACCTTCCCAACTCCTAATCCATTAGAGTAATTAATTAGTACTTAAAGCGTATAACCCGAACGGGTAGTAAGACGCGATGCTAAATATCATTATTATTAGTAGTAAAAAAAACACTCCCTCCATCGCTCTCTCATCAGAGCATCTTACCACTTTCATTCTGAATGCCATAGCTCTTTCCGTACACTCCTTGTTTCGTTCTCTTTACCCACTTCAAGAACCACTTATTTCCTTCAAAATCATTCCACATTATTTCTCCTGATACAATTTTGGCAGAGTTTATTTTGGAATCCTGAATAGACTTCAAGTGGGACTTTACCAATCAGGATACAAGTTCAAGAAACAAAGGTTTGAATGCTTCTAAAGGGAAACAAGCCTTTTATTTGAAATATTGGCTTTCATTCAAAGCACAAATTTAAGGTATGTTGTAACAAGTTAACTCAAGGCAAACACACTTAAGGTGCCATTGAAATATGCTAATTGAAAAGCAAGTGCCGCTGTTTTTAAAAAGAGCTACAATTAAAGTCCCCGAACACCTGATTATTCATAGGATTTGAATCCTTTGCATGTCAAAATAAGGCATTAATCAACAATTAACTATAGGTGATCTGATTTGATACAAACAAACAAAAAACCCCACTTCTTAAAAATGGTGGTTGGCCATTCTACAATACATCTGACTAGCAACAATAGTGACTCAGAGAGTGACTTTGGGTCACCCATATTATTAACGGATCAAAATGTTAGTATTGTGAATTAAGTGTTTTAGTTACAGCGATTAGGTAACATGTATGACCACTCTCTTAGGGCAAATGTAGGACCAATATTTAGATTTAAAAAGTCAGGTTGAGCAATCTATAATTCACATACTCATTGATTCCTACAAGTAAAGGGATTGAAAATATGTATTTTAAAAATATGTTTGAGAATGCAGAAAAAAAGGGAGGCAAAACTAAATAGAAATATATAGGCCAATAAAAGTTTATTTTGAAATAACCTTAAGGATGGGAATAAACTTCCTAAGGCAATTAACTAATATTTTGTTCCTGGGATCTTGGTCAATTGAAAAAAGGGTTGCCCCATTTTTTAACATTTTTTAAAATCATACTCAATTGGTGAAAATTAGTAAACATTTTCAATCTTAGAACCATTATTCATAAACACAAGATATTGGGTTAACTGGTTGACCAATAGTTTTTTTAATTAATTAGTAAGTAGGTCCTACTAATTTATGATAAATACCGATCACTAAAATTTTGTTTCATATATAGATATACAAATTAACATTTCCAAACTTTCCAATAATGTATAAATTGTGTGTTTAGTCGCCAGACACAAAGTTGACATATAGACGAGACTCTTGCATCTAGATCAAGGTTCGTAAACTCACCGGCCCATTTGTTTGGAATACTTTTATATTACTATCCAGATTGCAGTCATATACACATACAAAACATTTTATTCAATTTTAGTGAGTAAATAATATTTAGTAACAAAAAATATAAAATAATTTCAAATTCTGCTATATTTTTTTAACTTTAAATACTCGACTGTGGGAATTTATATTTACATAATTTAATAAATACCATTTTGAGGATTTCGCTAGTCATATAAACTTCTGTAAAGATATATTTATTTTTTTAAATTTAAATATACATTAATGGTTTTAAATAAATAGCATCAAATAGCTAGTAGTTGTTACATCAATAGGCACACAGATAAAATGTCAGATTCTTATGATCTAGTTTGCCAGTGTCAGGGAAATCAGGGTTAGAATCCCAGTTGGATGTAGAGAAGGCGTTTTTCCTATATGGTTTCCCACATTCCCTTAGGTCAAATGTGGTTACATTTCCTCAAAAATATATATTACTCAATCCCTTATCAACTAGTGTGATCAAAATGTGCATAGTCCAGATGGGTAGTAAGATGCACCGCAAAAACAAAAGTATTGAATATATTTAAGAAAACTTGTTTCGATCGCTGTGGACAACATGTCATCAATTTGTAGATCTGACCCTTAAAATAGTTTTAAGTTTGAGACCACTAAATTATACCCTAAATTTAAGTTCAGACTTAATAAAATGTAAATGTGCTACACAGAATAGAAAGAGTACTGACATTTTGGTTTTCAAGGTTACAAAAAGTCCTATTTTTCTACCACCACTTCTTAAAAATGGTAGCTGGCCATTCTACAATACATCTGACTAGCAACAATAGTGACTCGGTGAGTGACTTTAGTTCACCCATATTATTAACGGGTCAAAATGTTAGTATTGTGAATTAAGTGTTTTAGTTACAGCTATTAGGTAACATGTATGACCATTCTCTTAGGGCAAATGTAGGACCAATATTTAGATTTAAAAAGTCAGGTTGAGCAATCTATGATTCTCATACTCATTGATTCCTACAAGTAAAGGGATTGAAAATATGTATATTAAAAATATGTTTGAGAATGCAGAAAAAAGGGAGACAAAACTAAACAGAAATATATAGGCTTATAAAAGTTTATTTTGAAATAACCTTAAGGATGGAAATAAACTTCCTACGGCAATGAACTAATATTTTGTTTCAAGGATCTTTGTCAATTTAAAAAAGGGTTTCCACATTTTTTTAAAATTATACTCAATTGGTCAAAATTAGAAAACATTTTCAATCTTAGAATCATTATTAATAAAAACAATATATTGGGTTACCTGGTTGACCGATAGTTTTTTAAATTAATTAGTAAGTAGGTCCTACTAATTTTCGATAAATACCGATCACTAAAATTTGTTTCATATATAGATATACAAATTAACCTTTTCAAACTTTCCAATAATGTATAAATTATGTGGTTAGTCGCCAGACACAAAGTTGACATATACAAGAGACTCTTGCATCTAGGTCAATGTTCGTAAACTCACGGCTCACATCTGGACTACTAAATATATTAGGCCGGCCCATTTGTTTGGAATACTTTTATATCACTGTCCAGATTGCAGTCATATGCACATACAAAACATTTTATTCAATTTTAGTAAGTAAATAATATTTAGCAACAAAAAATATAGAATAATTTCAAATTCTGCTATATTTTTTTAACTTTAAATACTCGACTGTGGGAATTTATATTTACATACCGATAATTTAATAAATACCATTTTGAGGATTTCGCTAGCCACATTAACTTCTGTAAAGATTTATTTTTTAATTTTAAATATACATTAATGGTTTTAAATAAATAGCATCAAATAGCTAATAGGTGTTACATCAATAGGCACACAGATAAAACGTCAGATTCTTATGATCTAGTTTGCCAGTGTCAGGGAAGTCAGGGTTAGAATCCCAGTTGGATGTAGAGAAGGTGTTTTTCCTATATGGTTTCCCACATTCCCTTAGATCAACTGTGGTTACATTTCCTCAAAAATATATATATTACTCATCCCTTATCAACTAGTGTGATCAAAATGTGCATAGTCCAGATGGGTAGTAAGATGCGCCGCAAAAACAAAAGTATTGAATATATTTAAGAAAACTTGTTTCGATCGCTGTGGTCAACATGTCATAAATTTGTAGATCTGACCCTTAAGATAGTTTTAAGTTTGAAACCACTAAATTATACCCTAAATTTAAGTTCAGACCTAATAAAATGTAAATGTGCTACACAGAATAGAAAGAGTACTGACATTTTGGTTTTCAAGGTTACAAAAAGTCCTATTTTTCTTTGGTAGTGAACACATTAAATCTACTGATTCAACTATATTCTAATTAAAATTGAAGCTACAGAATAGGTTAGTGTGAACTACACTTTGTTTGGACTGAAAGGTAGCAATCTTACCTTAAAAGATTAAAATATGACCCTATCTTATCTACTTTACAATTTAGTGGAATAATGCACGTTAAGTTTCCTACCTTCCAGGGTAGACAAAGGGTACATAACAATGAACATTTTAACCATATTTTTAGTATATAATCAAAATAAAATTTTATATTTAGCCAATATTGCAGATCATAGGTGTGCATATAGAGAAGGCAGGGGGGACTTAGGACCTCATTAGATCTAGTTAGGGAGCCCTATAATCCCTTTAACTGTTTGAGTTTAATTATCTCACAATACAAAATAAATCTAAATTTCTGAATTGTAGCAGCAAAAGATTAAAAAATATAGGTCTATATACTACTTTTAGTTTTAATTTAATAAGTGTCAAGTAAAATAATTTTAAAGTTTTTATCCTTTCAGCACAGTGTTGATAATATTATGTCTCCCTCCCATTATGTTTGTGCATAATTACGTTGAAGATAGTGGTAATTAAATAAGTGTACACATTAATTAAGATTATATTTAATGAAACACACAATATTATCTTTCATGAACACACAAGAAATACTTTTGTGTTTAAAAAAGTAACGCAGTCAAGATTTCACTTATGGACAGTGAGGACAGATAAAACTTACTTTTTTGAGACATAAGTTATGATTGGAATTATGCTGCTAAAGAGAATAAAATAGAATATCCATAGCAGACATTCTTGGCCTTATTCTAACAGTTGAAAAGTTCCTCCATATACATCCAACTTGAATAAATATTATAGCAAAATGATAAACTATGGCAATTGATATTGTCTCAACTGTCAAAGAAACCCTAAATTACTGTGAGTCAACTATATTATACCGTCATACTTATAAATTTGTACACACCACTCGACAACTGGTAGGTTTCTCTCTTAACAATAATTATTGTAACAAGGAATGGGCACATTCAAATTAATTATATATTTAATAAAAGTCACTCAAATATAACAATATTGTAGGTATTTAAAATATTTATTTAATTTAGGTATTAAACGTTATATCAGCACATGAGTATTTCAACAACAGAGCGAAAGGGCCTACCAGTTTTACCTAGAAAGGTATTTTCATACCTTTTAAGGTTTTTTTACATGGCACAATTGACACAGGACCAATAGCTTTACTCCCCCCCTCCCCCATCTCGAAGGAAGTTGTGCTATGAATTGTAATCACTCAAGAAAAATGTGGTGACCCCAGATGGGTTTGAACAACGAATATCAGGTCCTGAGGTGAGCACTTTACCGCAAGACCACCCCAAGATCGATTCATTGTACTTATTATTCATAAAATCAAGAACTAGAATATTGAAACATTGATTAGTATAATTATTCCCAAATAATGAGAACTGTAGGCCTAAATAGAAATAAACTTATTGAACAATATATAAAATAATTCTTTTATCAAATATACTAACCAGAAAGATGGATTAATATTTATAAACAGTGGCGGCTCGTGTATAGGCACTGCGGAACTGCAGCACCTCCTATTTCCACTTAATATTATTGATAGCATTTAATATAATGAGCACTTATTTTTATTTTTTTATTTATTTATGTAGTAAAATATATATTCCTTAAGCTTAATGTCAGTACTTCAGTAGCCATCCCCCAGTTTATGAAAAAGATACCAAAATCTTTGTATGGAACTGTGCGCTTCCCAGTGCCAGCAATGTGGTGTTTGACTGTTGTGTGCATGCGCACATAGGAGGGGGTGGGGAGGAAGATAGGATTGCCAGGTAGAGAGAGCACTGCTGCTCCCGCATAAAGACTAAATGCGCTTGCAGTGCTTTCAATGGAGAAAAATTTCCTCAATTGTCATCCAGAGATCGAGGAGAAAATTAATGAACTTTTTGCGCAAATTAAAACAAGAAGAATGGATTTAATTTTTAAATGAATAGATAAAGCTAAACTGTAACAATTTAAGTTAAACTAAGTAAAAAAAAGTTGGGTTTTTTTTGTTAAGATTTTATAAAGTTCCTGAATAACTTTTCTTTTTATACATATTTTTCTCCTTTTACACAATTTTAAAACAAAGGCTAGAAATTTTCTGGAGCAGCACCCCCACTAATTTTAGCTACAAGCCACCACTGTTTATTAAATTACAGTTCATTTTTCGTAAAACCAAGTTGATAGTTTAAAGTTAATATTTGAACTTAATCATTAGTCCAGCCCTTAAATTATGACCTCAATTTCTATATGCCGGTCTATTGATCTCATCTCAAAAACTATTGTTTATTAGAATAATATATATAATTAACCTATATCAAGCTCACACTTCTCAAATAAAATCATGTAATATGAGTGAAATAAAATAGAGCACCAGTCAGAAATATCCAGGTAAAGGGTGAATAATCAATAACAGGACTGACTGACAATTGAAAACTCACCTCGTTCACACTTCCAACGTCTGGGCTTCCTAACGAATCTCCATTAAATTCTTTATTTGTGTGTGCTTGCGGAAGTTTTTCATACTTAGCATTAATACTATGTTTCATGTTTAGTGGCAAAATTACACCACGACTTGTACCACTTGTATTCACATGACACGATTCACTTTACTGGCAGAACGAAGCAGAAACATTTCAGCGACGACTGATTCAACGTCGATAGACAAACTCCTTCAATAAGATACTTCAGTACTGTCATATTATGATTTTAATTATTTTATTAACTTGATATTGAAAATTTTATGAAAATGGTCGAAAAAATATGTTAGAGGTGTAAACTATATATTTATTGCACGTTTTGTTAGGGAATGTTGTGGCACATTTATTTTATTTACTCATCAGTTGTGGTGATGTTGAATAAGTGTAGTATCTTTAATGTAATAGCTTTGACAATACAAAGCAGGAAACAGACCCAGCGGAAACCAAACGCTAGAAATAAAACCGCGGCATTTGAATTTGTTGATCGATTCTACTACAGTGTAACTTTACAGTCTATTCTTTAAAATTAATTTATGATACATATCTTTAAGAAGGGCAAATGTTTTATTAAAAAGTATGTTATAGTTAGAACAAGATATTATATTAATGTGTTTACTTGTTATATTTAAAAATATAGTATTTTTTTAAATCATTATTCCAAATACATGTTAGTACTCTCTTCTATGCTTATAAAATAAAGTGACGAATAACTGGATGTGGTGTGATAACATACTATCCTAGTTACTCAACTATATACAATTAAATTAAGGCAGTTAGCAGTCAATGTTTTAGATAAAGTGTTTTATTATTGAGTATTTTCAGGCATCTTATTATATTAAGTGATATACGTAACACATTTATAGTAAAAAAATGTTAAGTCTACTTAATATAATAACTAAATAATTTTAAAACCCAATATAAATTTAAGCAGTATTAGTATTTTATACATGATATATACAAATTAGTAAACAATTTGAAAGTACTAGTGAACAGAAAGTATTTACATTAAAATCAATTAATTATTATAATTGGAACGATAACAACGCGTTTCTTACTAACTGTAAGTGACCGCGATAAAAAGTAATCATTATTATTTTAAATACAGCCACGTTCGTTTGAAAAAAGCGGGCTGACATGAAACTAACGGATGTTGCCGAGGTGCACACACACAGTCAGAAAGAATGTCAAAGTGCACAAGGTTTGTTTGCACGTTCAAAAAAAGGAGGTCTAGGTGCACACCCGTTTTGACACTCCTTTTGACTTCAGCCAGCCAACATGAGCTTTGAGGTAGGTAAACAAAGACACCCTTCCTTCAGGAATACCTCCTTCATCCCTTGGTATTCATAATAGGTACCTATGGTTAGGTTAGGTTAGGTTAGGCTGAAATTTGAATCACAGGAGGTAAAAAATAAAGTATCGCTTTAGCTGAGTAGCTGGCTTTATCAACTGTCTCTTCGGTTGGTTCTATTGCCACTCTGTTACGCGAAACACCTGTCGCTCTCACTTTGTTCTTGTGTTCTGGAAATAACAACAAGAGATTAGGTAGGGAGTGATCCATCCGTGATCTCGAGTCCTCCGTCTGTGCACTTCGGCAACCCTCAAGTATGTCCAGGGAAGAACCTTAAATGACCCTTCAACACTCCTTTGACCTTCTGTGCACTTAGGTGTTACCCACACTAACAATGCATTTTGTTAGGGTAACAATATTTTTATGAATCTGATTGTACAAGAAAGCGGAAGATATCATCAAGAATGAAACTTAGCTATATTTGATTGGTAACCGCGTAGTTGAATAAAAATGGTCGTAGGGTTTGATTCAAGAAGTGATCATCGACATTTTAAACTATATAATCTAAGAGAATAATTAGTAAAGTGGCTTGCTTAGATGTATCAACATTCAACTCAAAAGACGACAAAATCACATAGTGGTCAAAGTATATAATCTACCACTAAAGCCAGTTGGGATCGAATCCCGACCTACCAGGGCATATAAAAGCCAAACAAATAATTTCGGCACGCCTCGGTGGTGTAGTTCACTAACGCGCTTGTTTCGTGTTGCGTTTGACTGGCAAGGATGGGGAGATCAAGGTCCGAATCTCACTCGGTTGAACTAGGGGAGGTGAGGGGTTCCTAAATGTTTTCCCACTCTCCCTCCACGCAAATGCGGGTTCACTTATTCTATATTCAACCTTCCCAATTCCTAATCCATTAGCGTAATTAGTACTTAAGCGTATAACCCGAATGGGAAGTAAGATGTGGTGATAAGTATTATTATTTATTTATTTATTTTATCATCAAACAATTCCGGCAGTGACTGTACTGTTACCGGGAACATAAACGAGGGTGTAAACAATCAATAAGACGCTAACCTTTGATCGAACAGCTCTGAAGTGAGGGCGCGTCCAAAGTTCGAGTTTAACGAAACTCTAGACCAATGTTTATCAGAATATTTATAAAGAACCTAAATAGACCAGGGTTGCACCCAGACATTTATCTTTGAGGGGAGTTCTCAATCTTCAGCGGATCGGCTTGAAGTTCCCCAACAGGAAGGGAATAGTTGTTTATTTTTGCTATTTCCCCCCCGTCTTTTAACGTTGAATTCGTTTTCTATTTAAAATATTTTTTGTGTTTTTTAATCTATATCAGGGAACGTGCTTCAGTGGCGTAGTTAGCTAACGCCCTAGTTTCGTGTTGAGCTAGACTGCCGAGGACGGAGACATCGAGGTTTGAATCTCGCTCGGGTGAACTGAGGTTGGTTTTTTTCTAAATGGTTTTCCACTCTCCCTTCACGCAAATAAGGGTTCAGTTCCTCTATATTAAACCCTCCCCATTCCTAACACAGTAGCGTAATGAGTACTTAAGAGTATAACCCAAACGGTTAGTTAGACGCAGTGCTAAATAAATAAAAACAAAATAATCAGGGACACCTCATATATTTTACTATCACATCTTACTACCAGGTCAGGCTATAAGTCAATATGAGGCGTAATCACTGTAATGGGGCAGGGATCAGGAAGGAAGCATTTAATTTGTGTGGAGGGAGAATGAGAAACCATTTAGAAAAAACCACCCTCAGGACACCACGATCTGTATTCAAACCCTGACCTCCCCATCACGGGAAAACCAAACTTGAGCTTGAACTTAAATCCGTGTGCCCGTCGGTGCGGGTTACTAATAATATTATTATTATTATATTATCAGTGTGTTATTTAAAGTGAATTTTCTAATTTATCAGCTATATCAGCCCAAGACCTACTAATTGATTTAACTTAAGATGCACAATACTCCTCAAACCCATGATATTATATTTTACTTTCGACGCTTCTTATGCCGTGATCACGGCCAACCTAACATTCACTCAACTTTTACGTAACGTAGCGTAACGTAACGAAAAGGTTATCTTCATGTTTTTAAATGGAAGCTATCACGATGCAGTTAACTCAATGTTCACTTAAGGTGCGGCAGAAGGGAGAACGAGTAATTTTATAGTTTTTATAGCATTACATTTTGTTGGCCAAAATAGATCAAATATTTCTCCAGTAGCAACATGGAGTTTAGTTTTCTGCACATATTAATATCAACAGATCTTGAATATCTGTAAAGGGTGTCCTGGAATATTGCCAAAACTTTTTTTAAATAAAGAAAAAAGTTTTGACAAACTTCCAGGACATCCTTGATAGATATTCAAGCTCTGTTGATATTAGCATGTGAAGAAAACTAAGCTCTATGTTGCTACTGGAGAAATATTTGATTTATTTTGGCCAAAAAAATTCAATTCCATAAAAACTGTAAAAATACTTGCGCTCCCTTCGGCCGCACCTTAAAAAGAGTTACCCAGAGAAGAACGTTCACGTCAAGTGAACGTTAGGTGAAGATGTCGAAGATGTCGCGTGTTCCACACGACCAACCATGTTGCAAGTGACGTCAACAGGGCTATTTAGTACTTAATTTGTTTGTTTATGGTATGGAGACACATTCTCCGGTTCAGTTTTGTTATACACGTTCTAGATAGCCAATCATGTTGTGAGTTACGTCAACAATGGTATTTAGTACCTTCTTCATTTGTTTGCTTATGACATGCAAACTATTTTTTTATCACCGCCTCTATCTAACTGTTCAGTTTGTATTATTATTATTATTATTATTATTATTATTATTATTAGCACCGCGTCTTACCACCCGTTTGGGTTGTGCGCACTTACGCTAATGTGTAATGGTGGGGTGATTGTGAGATGAAATGGAGGACCTACAGTTTAACGTAGAATCTGAACCACGGTGGAGGCCTGGCATTCCACACATTCACAAGATGTCTTGTCAGAGGTGAAGGAAGGGTTTGGTAATCAGATAGATCTGTACCGGGACCAAGGATTGAACCCCGTAGCCCCAGCACAAAGGTCCGACACCTTACCCCTAGACCACCAGGTCACCCTTCAGGTTGTACGCCATATGAACAAATCACGGTACTGAATTAGGGATAACGAAGGTTTAAGTGACTCTTACATTTGGGTGGGGGGAGAGTGTAAAACCATTGTGAAAAACCTATAGTAGTGTGCGATTTAATGTGAACACAAGTGATAAATTTCAAAAAATCCTTTAGCATTCGTTAAAGTTAAAAATAGGTAGTAATATAAGCACTGTATTTTTTTTAAATATGAAGTATGTCCCCCTTTGGCTTGAATAACTTGTTGAAGTCGTTTTGGCATGGAATCTATAAGATTTTTCAGTTTCCCTTGTTTCGATCATCGTGAAACCAACCACACTTGAATTAATGCTTCTACCATCTTGGTTTTGTTTCTGCAGTCCATCTAATGAAGTTTGGACTTATAAATGGCCCACAAATGTTCAAGAGGATTTAAGGTCAGTGAATTCCCTGGCCATTCCAGGAACGTGATATTTTTGTCTTTGAAATATTTCATCATTAACCTTTGATTTATGGCATGGGGATGAATCTTGTTGAAAGATTGCTAGGATAAACTTTTTCCAGTTCTCTAAGCAAGTTTTCTTTAAATAACTTTTTGTATTTTTGACCATTCATCATTCCTTCAACTGAGACAAGAGATTCGGTGTCTACATAGGAGAAACCGCCCTAGAACATCTTTTTTTGGGGGTGTTTGACTGTTTGATCAATATGGGCTGCCTTAAGTTTTTTGTTGTCACTTTTTCTATCATATCGTGTTTACTACTGTCCTTGCACCAAAAAGTGGTGTCTCATCTGAAAACAACACGTCCTTTCTCCAATCTTCTGCTTCTCAGCTGGCGTATCTTTTGGCCCACAGAAGACTTTTCTTCATCATAGAGCAGTCAGAAGTTGTTTCTTCTGAGGTCGGATGACCTTTATGCCCTGTTACTTGAGCCTTCTTCATACTGTTGGGTGACCTGGTGGTCTAGGGGTAAGGTGTCAGACTTCTGTGCTGGCGGCCGGGGTTCGATCCTCGGTCCCGGCACAGATTTATCTGATTACCAAACCCTTCCTTCACCTCTGACAAGACATCTTGTGAATGTGGGGAATGCCAGGCCTCCACCGTGGTTCGGATTTCACGTTAAACTGTAGGTCCTCCATTTCATCTCACTATCACCCTACCATTATACATTAGCGTAAGTGCGTATAACCCGAACGGGTAGTAAGACGCGGTGCTAATAATAATAATAATTGGGACAACAGCTCTCGCTAAGTCTCGTTGTAGATTAAAATTTGATTTGCGGGGATTTATTTTGCTGTTTATGATTAGAAAAAAAAGCCTCATCTTATGCAGAAGTCTTCCTCTTTCGTCCATATTTTTATACTCGCTTCACTTCTACTGACCCAGTCTCTTTTTTTGTTTGTTTTAAAATTTTGTTTACTGGCCCCAGATTCACACTACAGTTCGTTGCTATCTCCCGTTGTGTAAAAGAGGTGTGCAAACTTAATGTTACAATTTTCTCTCGTCTTCTTGGCCATCTTGATAAAGCTGTAACATCATTCACAAAGCACTAAATATGTCAATATTTATCTCGCACTCAGGAAAGGATCAATTATAACCTCAAAGTACTCGGTAAACATGTACACAGGCGCTGACACAATGCTTGATTTAAGATTACTACATATTAAACCAAAATAGTTTCCACAAATAACATAATTGTGTTGCCAACTGGGAAAAGTATAAAATAATAGCAGTGTTCACATTAATTCGCACATTACTGTACCTCAGTACATCCAACAGGGGCTAGAACCTCAATCAACAATCCAGTCTATTGCGATAGTGACGCCTTAGACCATACGACCATCGAAGCGGGTAAGAACAGGATTCAAATCCTGCATGGATACAGTAGGCAAGATAATTAACATGATTTTATTAGTTTTTTTCATCCTTTCTCAACGCTAATGTGAGCTTATTTCCTCCAAGCTAGTCTACTCATTCATATTCTTTAGTTTATTAGTTTTGTTAAGTTTGCCAAACGCATCTCTCCATGTGGTCGTACTTTTAGATATTAGTTGGGGTTTTTTTTTCGTTTTCTCCATCTCTTGTCTGAATTTTCTTTCAATCCCTACTACATTTTTTCCCCCCGAGATTAGCTATAAAACTAATAGTAAAAAAAATATGTCGGAGGTAAAACAATTTGATTCATTTCTCTTTCTGACGGTTGTTATGATACGGATTCGTTTCTATTGGTTAATTACACTTTCATATGCTAGGCTAGCATCGGCGTGAGCAAAACATAAGGTTTATAGGAGCTGGACGGGTAGATCGAGGTTAGAATCTCGATCGGGGGAACTGAGGGTTCCTAAATTGTTTTACCCTCTCCCTACATGCGAATGTGGGCTCACTTACTATAAATTCAACTTTCCCAACTCCTAATCCATTAGCATAATTAGTACTTAAGCATATAACCCGAAAGGGTAGAAAGACGCGGTGCTAAATAATAATAATAATAACAACAAATATAATAGCTGAAGGAAAGGGGAGAGGTCGGATATAATATTAGGAGCCTTTCAACAATGAAGTAAGTTGATACCCTACAATTCCTAATTCAATAAGAGTATGACCCGCCTCGGTGGCGTAGTTGGCTAACGCGCTTGTCGTGTTTAGCTCGACTGCTGAGGATGGGGAGATCGAGGTTCAAATCTCGGTCGGGTGAACTGGGGGTGGTTTTTCCTAAATGGTTTTCCACTCTCCCTCCACGCAAATGCGGGTTCACTTCCTCTAATTCAACCTTCCCAATTCCTAATCCATTAGAGTAATTAGTACTTAAAGCGTATAACCCGAACGGGTAGTAAGACGCGGTGCTAAAAAAATAAAATAAGGGTATGCCAAGAATTAAAAAAACAAATCGAGTCATCTCAGGTCAGATGAAACTATGCGCTGATATTGTAACTTAGGGGGTATTCAAGTATTACGTAAGCACCTTGAGGGGGTGGGGAGGGAGTTCGAGTTTTCTTATTTTTGCTGACAAGGGGTGGGGTGTCAGAACAATGCTTATTTAAGACAGAGAAAGATGTTCTGAAAATTGAAACCTGAACATGGGAATCGAACCCGGGACCTTTGGCTTAGTACGCCAATGCTCTAACCACTGAGCTATCCAGGAATCGTCCCGTGCACAGGGTCATTCTTCACTCATCTTTTAATTGTACAAATGGCTGCAATAAGCCAACTACCGAGTCGAAGGTGGCTGCGTTATCTGATAGCTCGTGATCTTAATAAAATCACACATTTGTAGCCGACTATTTCCGCACGTCCATCATAGACTCTGCCTTAAAACATGAGTGAAGAATGACGCTAGACAGGGGACGATCCCTGGATAGCTCTGTGGTTAGAGCATTGGTTTACTAAGACACAAGTCCCGGGTTCGATTCCCGCACCCAGGTGTCATTTTTCAATTTTCAGAATATAATATCTTGATGGAAAATTCCTCAATAAAAAGAATAAATAATAGATTCGGCTATTTGATTCAGAGAAAGATGGGCGAAATTGAGGGAGGGTGTAAACGAGGAAGAAGTGCAGAGGCCTATTAAAGTAAGCCAAAGCTTGAGTGACCGCCCCCCCCCCTCCACCACCAAATAGAAACATAATAATTGAAAGTATTGAGATTCAAGGATCAAGGGTATATTTTTTATAAATATAGTATCCATGTATTCACTAATAATACTTTTTTTATATATAACTTCAACATTAAGAATAAATTAAAATTTTAAAGTTTGATAATATTATAAATTATTTTAATTTCACCTGTTCAAAAAATTTAAATTTATCATATACCAGTGTTAATTATCAATCATTTCGCTATTTTAATTTATAACTATATGTTAATAACTATCAGCAATTTATAGATTGCATGAATTTTTAAGAGGCTTTTGTGACATTAAACGAGGGACTCATATTCGATTCTATTCAGAATAGGAAGTTAGCTATTAGTATGTTTGAACGGTGAACATATGAATGTTCCCAACATTAGAATTTAATCATATGATTTGAGTTATGTAACAGTGTGATTTACCCACCCTCTCCCCCATGTAACTGCATTCAGACACTAGAACTTCCCCTCGAACCCCTTTCACAACAGTGGCACGTGCTTTATGGATTACCCCCTTACTACATACATTAATTAGTGTAATTAATGCGTGTAGTCCCGATGGGTGGTGAGACGCGGATCAAATAGAATATACTACATCTCGTACCAAGTTGAATTGAACTAGGAACCTGTAGACTAAGCAGTAGACGTATCGCCAATCATTCGGAATGTTGTGGCATTGATCTGCACAAGTACTGTATTCCAGTCAATCAGGGAGGAATAAATTATGACGTGGGTAACATTTTATTGGAAAGGTTGCTGGCGTCGCTTGGAGATATTCCAGGAACGTGAACATTGTTGATAAAAGTTGTAAACAGAAGCGAATCGAAAATAAACTGTATATCACAAAAACAAACAAGAACTAAGATATGCTCCTATGATTATTGATATAAGATATGGAAAATGATAGTTAACATGTTAAGGCGGCCACCTAGGTCAGCGAGAAAGTATCGATCACTGTCAGGCAACACGGCTTAAAATACAATGGTCTGTGTTGTTTTCTGGAACTACTACTATATTCTTTATACGCTTCCTTCACCTAAAACTATCCTCTGTCATGTTTGTGATAAAGTAAAGAGGGGGAAAGAAAACTACAAAACTCTTTATCTAAAGGCGGAAAGCTCGCAGATAATTTATTTATTATTTATTTATCATCATCATCATCATTATTATTATTATTATTATTTAAGCACCACGTTCGGGTTATATACACTTATGCACTAATTACACCAATGGATTAAGAACTGGGAAGGCTGAATTTAAAGAAGGTGAAATCGCATTTGCGTGGAGGGAGAGTGGGAAACCATTTAAGAAAAACCACCATCAGCTCATCCGGCCAAAATTCGAACCTCGAGATCCCCATCCTCGGCAGTCTGGCTCAACACGTTAGCCAACTACGCCACCGAGGTGGGTCGCAGATAGTTCTCCAATAAGTTAATATAAATTTCGTGTTGTGAACCTTTAAAAAAATTACTGTAAATTATTAGCGGAAGGCTAAATCTAGAGCTCCTTTTCATCAAGACTGGTGTCATAGTTGCGCAAATATGCTTAAAAAGTAGTTTAAAATGAGCTAATGTTAAAAAAAACCTGTTAGTTAAACTCTTAATTTAGGGTTGTTAAGGAAATGAAAACTTTTGGAATCTTTCGACTTTATTTTTGTGTGAACCGTATTTTGAAATAACGAATCGCTGATTACATATTGCGCTAGAGTTGAACGTCTGCGCGGTAACTTCTCGATGATATCCGTGAAGTTAGGGACAATCTGTCCTTCTAGACGTGACAGTAACCTAAGTAATTATTACAGTTGACTAAACCACCAGTTGACGTCACACTTGAGTGACAATATTTATAAAGTAGCTACACTGTAAGGACAATAGCTGAAAGTTTTAAAAAGGTTTTTTTCCTTACTCCGCGTCCCACTATCAGTTGTGGAAATACGCATATGCACTAATTACGTTTATGTTTTAGGGAGGAAGAAGGTTGGACTTAGAGGAAGTGAAATCGTATCTGCGTGCAGGGAAAGTGAAAAACCGTTTAGGGAAAAAAAACCTTTGTGCATCCGACAGGGATTCAAACCTTCATATCCTTGTCAGCGGCAGTCCAGTCTATTGCGTGAGTGACCCGCCTCGGTGGCGTAGTTGGCTAACGCGCTTGTCGTGTTGAGCTCGACTGCTGAGGACGGGGAGATCGAGGTTCGAATCTCGGTCGGGTGAACTGGGGGCGGTTTTTCCTAAATGGTTTTCCATTCTCCCTCCACGCAAATGCGGGTTCACTTCCTCTAATTCACCCTTCCCAATTACTAATCCATTAGAGTAATTAGTACTTAAAGCGTACAACCCGAACGGGTAGTAAGACGCGGTGCTAAATATTATTATTATTGCGTGAGTGACGCCATCCAGAGGCGTTCAATTTTTTTATTTTTTGTGAACCACCTGATTTAATTTTCCTTCAACTTTGTGCTCCCAAAATTGTTGGAGAATAATACAAGTTAGATATATTTTATAATCCACACAAAATAAATAAATACGTTACGTGCAAAACAATGTATAAAATAATAAACTTTAAATTAGAAGCGTACATGTATGTATATACACATTTTTACATCCATTATTGTTTCTGGCCTGTGGCCTAGGTCAGTTTATTTATTATTCAATCCATATATTTTCTACTACCAGCTGGCTAGTTCTGTTTAGCTTCATATGCCTTATAATCTAACAAGACTAACCTCCAGTTCCCGGCCGTTAAATCATCACTGTGAAAGGGTAAACCCACATTTCACCAGTGATACATTTTTCGGCCATGCTAGAAATCGAACCCGGGACCCTTAGCTCAACGAACAAACACGCTTCTGACTGAGCTAAAGGTGTCGGATATAATCATCTTCTATATTTTTTTTATTAATTTTCTGCTTATTCATTCTTATTTCTTGGTCTTTAGCCTGTTCCATTCCAAGGGCTCTAAATTAATTAATGTTATATTAATAAAATAAATAATTTGTGTATCTGTCATGAGCATTGTCTGATATCTACCTCATGAAGAGAGCTGAAATTTAAAAAAAACTAGCAACCCCTGTTCACGAACACTTGCACATGCAAGCCGGAATTTTAAAGTTTGGATTTAATTTTCTTTTATAATTAAAAACTAGGCTAAAAGAAATAAAATGAGATATTTATTATTTGTCTGTTTGAAACAAAGAAAAAAAACGTTGCCAGGGGTAACCACGTACTCTTTCTATTTTTATACGTTAGTTACAATAATGTGTTTGGATAGTAAAGGATATTATTTTTTTAGAAATGTACAAATAGAAAACTTACATTTGAATATCTATTATAAAAATGTATAAAAGTCACTGTAGGTCCGTTTGTCCTTCAGGTTTTGTCGACATGTCATAAGTACGTACTTACTCTTTGACAGGCACCCTGGAGTTTCACTATCAACAGACAATATATTAATATATTTTTCTTATGAAACCAGCAAATAGCAAGTTCAGTTTTCTTTTCAAAATTTTGTAGACAGTGAAAAAACATCTCCGGTCCTATTACACGGGGCAACTTGTCGCGTGCGACTAGTTGACACTCAATTGCCCGATGCTTGCAGCTGCACAAATTGCTACGTGCATCTAGTTGCTGCAACCATAAGTGAGCGTCATATCGAGAAAATGTCGTCGAGGAATGAGGGACTATTTCTTCTTGCCTTGCTTATAATAAAGAGAAGATGCAGGCCAAGAAAGATATATAAGATGCTATCTTCAAAATTGGATAAGGGTCTGTTATACGTCAGTTGGTGACCTGGTGGTCTAGTGGTAAGGTGTCAGACTTCTGTGCTGGGGGTCCGGGGTTCAATCCTCGGTCCCGGTACGGATTTATCTAATTGCCAAACCCTTCCTTCACCTCTGACAAGACGTGTACTAATCACAACTTGTGAATTAAGGGAATGCCAGGCCTCCACCGTGGTTCAGATCCCATGTTAAGCTGTATGTCCTCCATTTAACCACACTATCACCCTACCAATACACATAAGCGTAATTGCGTATAACCCGAACGGGTAGTAAGACGTGGTGCTAATAATAATAGTAATAATACTAACTTACCCCAAGACTACCGGTATCGACATTCGTTGCTGATCGATGACTCAACGACCCGCCTCGGTGGCATAGTTGACTAACGCGCTAGTCGTGTTGAGCTCAACCGCTGAGGACGGGGAGACCGAGGTTCGAATCTCGGTCGGGTGGACTGGGTGTGGTTTTTCCTAAATGTTTTTCCACTCTCCCTCCACGCAAATTCGGGTTCACTTCCTCTAATTCAACCTTCCCAATTCCTAATCCATTAGCGTAATTAGCACTTGAAGCGTATAACCCGAACGGGTAGTAAGACGCGGTGCTAAATAATAAATAATAATAATGACTCAACGCAAGAGATAAAGAATTACACTTTTCCTTGCTCCCTCCGTTTAACTACACGTTCGGGTTGTGAACAAATGATTATTATTATTATTATTATTATTAGCACCGCGTCTTACTACCCGTTCGGGTTATACGCACTTACGCTAATGTGTAATGGTAGGGTGATTGTGAGATGAAATGGAGGACCTACAGTTTAACGTGGAATCCGAACCACGGTGGAGACCTGGCATTCCTCACATTCACAAGATGTCTTGTCAGAGGTGAAGGAAGGGTTTGGTAATCAGATAAATCTTTGCTGGGACCGAGGATTGAACCCCGGCCGCCAGCATAGAAGTTTGACACCTTAACCACTAGACCACCAGGTCACCGTTGTGAACAAAGTCATATGTCCTAATTACACTATTGCGTTAAAAATAATAAATGTTGAATTTAGAGGAAGTGTACCCGCATTTTAATGGAGGGAGAGTAGAAAACCATTTTGAAAAACAAAAACTCAGTAACCCTAACCGGTATTCGAACCCAGTTTTCCCCGTCATCGGCATTCCAGTCTAGTGCTATAGGGACTCCTTAGACCATGCGATCGCCGTAGCGAGTCAGATTAGGTTGAGATCCTAGTCCGCGTACCCGCCAATACGGTCGGGATCATATAATCTGGTTTGTCGGCAACAGGAAGGTTAGGGTTTGAATCCCAGTCGAGTGTACTGAGGGTATTTTTCCTAAATTGTCTTCCCACTTCCCCTCTTTATAAATGCGGGTACATTTCCTCCACTCAATTCAACTATAATACTGTCTAATCTTATAGGTGTAGTAATAACTGTAAAAACTTAACCTCAGTAACTCAAAGAATTTAATTATTTTAAATAGGTGACCTGGTGGTCTAGTGGTAAGGTGTCGGACTTGTGTTCTGGGAGTCCGGGGTTCAATCCTCGGTCCCGACACTGATTTATCTGATTACCAAACCCTTCCTTCACCTCTGACAAGACATCTTGTGAATGTGGGGAATGCCAGGCCTCCACCGTGGTTCGGATTCCACGTTAAACTGTAGGTCCTCCATTTTATCTCACAATCACCCTACCATTACACATTAGCGTAAGTGCGTATAACCCGAACGGGTAGTAGGACGCGGTGCTAATAATAATAAAAAATATTTTAAATTAATTAATTTACTAGTTTTAATTAATTTATTTTAGCACCACGTCTTACTAACTGTTCGGGTTATACACTTAATTACTAATTACGCAAAAGTATTATAAATTGAGAAGGTTGAATTTAGAGGGAGTGAACCCGCATTTACGTGTAGGAAGCATGTAAAACCATTTAGGAAAAAAAACATCACCAGTTCACCCAACCAAGATTCGAACCTCGATCTCCCCATCCTCAACAGTCAAGCTCAACACCAAACTAGCGCGTTAGCTAACTACGCCACCAAGGCGGGTAATTTACTAGTTAAAAATCTTCTTTCTCCTATTCGTTCTACGGCTTGATATCATATCTGAGGGAACTGCTTGGTTGGTATTGGGAAACAGCGTTGTCATTCTCTCGTTTTTTGTGTGGTCAATCTCCACTCAACCATAAGACAAGTTTCACAACGCTGGTTTGTCGAGGTTGCCAGTAGTTCCTTACACTACCCCAGCAAACCACCTTCAGATATAGCCGAGAGCGAGGATCTTTGGCAACAATCGACTGAGAGAGACCAAAGATAAAGTTCTTCTCCATAAGACCAGTAGTTCCCTCAGCAATTATATTGGGTGTAGTGTGTTTGTAAACTATGACATTTGTAAATGGTTCATTATTTGGGGAAATCTAGCAAGTTAGGTCAGTGTACACATTCATGTAGCCTTTACTTACATTATATCGATTACAGAAGAGTGATATGTAAACACACAAGTATGTGAAGGAATAAAACACCCGAAACGGCCGACGGGCACATATATTTCATCATTAATGTCATAAACGAAAATGGTGTGTTTCTACAATTGTTGTAATGAGATTATATCATAAGATAATATTGTAAGTTTGTTCACTAAGAGCTCTGTTTAGGTTCAGGCGAACGTATGATCGAGTATGTTTAGATTATTATTAGCACCGCGTCTTACTACCCGTTCGGGTTATACGCACTTACGCTAATGTGTAATGGTAGGGTGATTGTGAGATGAAATGGAGGACCTACAGTTTAACGTGGAATCCGAACCACGGTGGAGGCCTGGCATTCCCCACATTCACAAGATGTCTTGTCAGAGGTGAAGGAAGGGTTTGGTAATCAGATAAATCTATGCCGGGACCGAGGATTGAACCCCGGCCGCGAGCACAGAAGTCCGACACCTTACCCCTAGACCGCCAGGTCACCAGTATTTTTAGAGTAATGAGCGTTATCCCGTGGGCTGCAAATTTGGCATGCCTTATAGACCGTCACTAAGGCAATAGACTAGTCACTAGGGCCTGCAGTGAAAGGGATATTGGGATTCAAATCCCAGTTGGGTATACTGAGAAGGTTTTCTACTGAATTGTTTTCCTCCTCTACTTACACTCAAATGAAGGTACACTTCCTATAATTCAACCTTCTCCATCCTTAACACATTAGCATGATTAGGTGCTGTGCGTGTATCCCGAATGGGTAGTAAGACGTCCGACACATTAGCTCTATAGGTAGGGTATCTCTCTACTGAAATATAGAGCCCTGGTTAGATTCCTGGCATGGCCGAAAAATGTATCTTTGGTGAACACAGTGAAGAATTAATGGGCGGGGGGTTGGATGTTGTGTCTGTTCTAGATTTAAGTTAGTTTTATAAGTAATTCGCTGATATAATCAGTTGGTTTAGAAAGTGCACACTAAATATCTCAAATAAATGGGTGGGATGGGGGGGGGGGTATGGTAGTAAGATGGTGTGCTAAAAACAAATTAAATTAACTTGAAGCAATAAAAAAAAGCCACTATTGTAAAATTATGTTCACGTACCTTTCATAATTACTGAGTACCCACGGGGAATGTGTACCACACGTTATAAACAACTGTTATAGTAAAATACGTAGAGCTCGGTCAGATATTAAAACCCATAGCAAAAAAAACAAACTATTTTATGATGTGCCATCATTAATATGATTCAAAATTTATTTTTATCAGCTGTATTTAACGTGCATTTTCTGAGCCAACTAATTATATCAGCATACCACTTGCAAACTAATGTATCTCTAGAAAATACACAACACCTAGTTCTCCGACCTTTAATTCATCAATGTGATATGAAGAAGCTCCAATTTCTACGATAATCATTACCTTTTTCAGCCATGGTCGGAATCGAACCAGCAGGCACTTAGTCTGGCATGCAGACGCGATTCAGGTCTAACAACTTGATTCTCTAATGTTTTATTTATTTTTTGCTTTGGATTCAACTATTGTTTTAGTTTTCAGACTACATTGTTTGTCTTGGGAAACAGATTCCCAAACATTTGTGATAAGTAAATTCGTTCCTTCTTTTTTTATTTTT
Source organism: Timema californicum (assembly GCA_902141385.1). Classification (NCBI taxonomy): domain Eukaryota; kingdom Metazoa; phylum Arthropoda; class Insecta; order Phasmatodea; family Timematidae; genus Timema; species Timema californicum. Next base: position 71,670 of record CABFOW010001963.1, read on the forward strand.
AATAACAAATTAATTCACACTTACAACGTCCTTTGGTACGAAATAGGTGTTATATTCTCTTCGCAAAGGAATATAAAATGAGCAATCGTACAAACTTTCAAATAAAGTATAGTATAATAAAAAAAATTAAATTAGTTAGTATCAGAAAACAACACATTAGTAAGTTTCAAACAAAAAAATTGTTATAGACATTCTTAGACAAATTTCAAATTTTAAACAAATAAGAGGTGACCTGCCGGTCTAGGGGTAAGGTGTCAGACTTCTATGCTGGCGGACGGGGTTCAATCCTCAGTCCCGGCAAATATTTATCTGATCACCAAACCCTTCCTTCACCTCTGACAGGACATCTTGTGAGTGTGAGGAATGCCAGGTCTCCACCGTGGTTCGGATTCCACGTTAAACTGTAGGTCCTTCATTTCATCTCATAATCGCCCTACCATTACACATTAGCGTAAATGCGTACAACCCGAACGGGTAGTAAGACGCGGTGCTAATAATAATAAATAAATAAGTTATTTATAAACTATCCTCAAACGATTTTTTTTAGAAAAAAACAACATATCTTTATTTATCATGCAAAACACTTTTCATTTTTAACAAAATCGTTAAAGCCATTTTAGAAAAATTTCAAATTTTCAAAAATCAACCAATAGTAAATAACCCTTAAATTTATGGCTAAGAATCAAAATCACGATCTAGCCTTGAGGTAATACATCTAGATATGAAGTTTGAACCAAATCCAAAATTGAACATTTTTGAATTTTAAGGCTACGGTATGTGTATTTTTTAAGATTACAATAATTTCCCTTTGTGAAAAAAAAATAAAAATAAGTGTGGTTATTTTCTTTTCTTGTAACTTTTAAATCACGTATTTGAACTAAATTTCAAACAATGTTCAATAGATGAAGGTCAGTTTTATATTTAAGTGCCCCAGTAGTTGAAATCGTAGTAAAATATTAAACAAGTTTTAAAAAAATAGTGTCATTTTTAATCACGCAAATTGAAGGTCAACACCACAGGAAACCGTCAACGACCAGTGTGTTGAACATGAGACATCGCAACAGAATGACGTCATTCCCCATTTTTTCTCTCTTTATCTTTTGCACACACAACAATGTCACTCTTTAGTTAACGCATCTTCGGGTGCAGCAAAAAGTTGCTGTGGAAATCTCTACAAGAAAAAAGACAAGTCATTAAGGTGGGATGGAAGGGGACGCGAGAAAAGGCCACAGTTTTTGTAGTTTTTATGGCAAAACATTTTTTTTTGACCAAAATAAATAAAATATTGCTCCAATTCAAACAGAATTTAATTTTCTTCACATGATGACCTCAACATTTCTTGAATATCTGTCAAGGGTGTCCTGGAATTTAATGACAACTTTTTATTTTCATTTAAAAAGTTTATCATCTAATTCCGTCATGCTCATGACATATATTCAACAAATGTTGATTTCAATATGTCAAGATAATTAAACTCTTATGTTTGTATTGGAGAAATTATTATTTTTATTTTGAACTAAAAAAAGTTTCGCCATAAAAACTATAAAAACACTGGCCATTTTTCGCTCCCACCTTAAGGAGCCAATATTTAGTTAAAAGTTTTTTCACCAGTTCTAACGTTCTGACACCAGATCAATCAGATCCAAGGAGTAAGAATGAGTTGGGTGGGTATATGCGAGGTTATGCTACCAAATTACAGTGAAAAGGGATAGATAGAAGCATCCGACCAAGTGCATAGAAAGGGGAAACCGGGATAGGGGGCGGGAAGAGAGGACGGGGTGTATGGCCCCTCTCTTGAATGTTATGTACCCCCTTTTGGGGAAGTCTATCTATACTTATAAAAACTTTTATTGACTAAGGTTTTAGAAGCATTTTCTAATGAACACCCCCAACCCCTAGAATAATTAGCTCCCTATGCCCTTGCACCAACCAAGAATCGAACCTTGACCTCCGTGCAGAGTTATCATATATCCTTTTTTTTTCTTCAGATATGCCCTCTTTTTGAGACGTAATAAGCTACAAACTTCATGGGTGATTTTTTTTTAAATATCGAAATTGTTCGGGTTTTTAACCAACGATATTGTCATTGAGTTTAAAAAAAGTGATCAAATAGTAGTTCAAATGGCCTTGATCGACTTTACTTCTTTGGAGGGGGGAGGACACATTATTATTAATTCGATCCTAACTAATTATATAAAATAGATGGAACATAATCTAATATTATCCATTAAATACAAAGATTCCTATTCAAAATACTCTGTTTCGACTGAACATTAATATTAATTCAATATTTTCATCACTCTAACTCCCAGATTAAAATAAGTCCAAACCTTTTTCTCAATAATGTTTTTCAATATTTGAAAAAAATATATTCACAAGTCTATTTACAAGAGGGTTATACATTTTGTGTTAAATGATTACAGACTGTTCACGATAGGTTTTTACCTGGATGACAGTTCGAAAATCATATGTTTAGGTTTTGTGTAGCCAACACTTGTAAAAGATCACTGTTTTGTTATAAATGTAAATATCTTTAATTACCTGTTATGTATTATATTTAAAATAACGAACACTTAAGTTTTCTCATACTATTTCATTTTTTTAAATAGTTTCTTTTTATTTAACTTGAAACAATATTTTAAACATAATTAAAAGTACTTATTTTTCGTTTTGGAACGTTAGTGATTGTGTTTAATATAGTGCACACATCAATACCTTTTAATACAAGCATCGTATTTACTTGGAAAGGATAAAATTGTTGTAATTTTTTTTACATACAATAAAGGATTTTATGATTATTTTATCTTATTTTGAAATATTTAACTGAATAAAATATTTTCATCAACTGCGTGTCTGCATCATTGTAAACAACTTGTTTACCGTCATTTTCAACCATATGGTTTAAATTCGTCAGTCGCCATTTTGAAGCTTTGTTCGTTAGAAGTTTTTGTGAAAGTGGTGCGAATATATTTTTAAGTGGAATAAAACGATAAATAAACTTTGTGTCCGTCCTCAAATAAATATATAAATAATATTGGCCTAAATTACTGTGGTTAACTATCACATCAATATATTACCATCTGTTTTCATTACAGTCATCCAAAGTGATAGATGTCAACTGTTGGCGTAGTGATATATTAGGGATTACGTCTAGTAACATTTCGAGCTGTCATTCAAGTAAACTTAGGTCGTGAATGAATTGTAGGTAACTTTATTTAAGTGGATTTTGACTTCACCAAAAACCTGCTCATTTATTTCATTAAATGCTCATATAAACGTTTTTAAATAATGTCATGAATTCAGATCTTGTCCAGAACATTATGTTCGTGTGTGCCATAGTCACGTGATTAATTGTATTTTAAATTATATATTTAAAGTGTGTTTTAAGGTAACATAGATAACCAAAACATATTTAAACCTTGCAGCTTGATCTTGAGATACTGTCCGCATAAATGAAGGAAAATAAAGGGAAGTCTTTAAATAGTATGTCCTATAAATGCCATTAGAACCTTTTAAGGGGTGAGTCTTCACAGTTTTGGAGTGTTACATTTTACTGGAATTTTCGGGACACCCTAATGAAAATGTCAATAAAATTTAATAAACCAAAAATGTTAGATCTCACCATCTAAAAGGAATACGGGTCTGTGCATATACATGTATTATATAGAAATAAATTTATATACATATATATTTTAAATGCATATATAAATACGGGCTTGTGTGTGTGTATGTATATATATATATAGGTAACAATTATTATTAGCATCGGGTCTTACTACCCGTTCGGGTTATACGCACTTACGCTAATGTATAATGGTAGGTGATTGTAAGATGAAATGGAGGACCTACAGTTTAACGTGGAATCCGAACCACGGTGTAGGCTTGACATTCCACACATTCACAAGTTGTGATTAATACACGTCTTGTCAGAGGTGAAGGAAGGGTTTGGCCATCAGTGGTAAATTAATGTCACGGGTTCTGACTAGTATTTATTTGTCCCGGAAACCCAAGTATTGCCAATAGTCGGTAAGTGTCAGTTTCGTCTAGTCTGGCTTACCACTGATTGTGAGGTCAGGGTTCGATATCTAGCTAGGTGTACTGAGGATTTTGGTTTCCTAACTGGTTTTCCAATCTCACTTGACGCATTCATGGGCACATTTATTATAATTTGCATACCTTATCCACGGTAGGAGTGGAGGTGAGAGCTAACAGAAGGTTCTTTACTGCAAACATTGGCTGGAATTATTATTAGGAGCATTTGATAACATTTTTTATTGATAACTACCATAAAGTACCCGGCTTTGCACTGAAGAAATAGTTTAAAGTAAAAAGGTTAACAATTTTTTTTTTGTAAAAAGTGCAAAAAGGGTACAAAGTAAATCTAATCAATTATTTTAAGAATAAACATGGTAGATAAAAAGTGTAAAGCTGATTAAAAGGGTAATAATGTTAAAAAGAACAAAAGGGATAACATGTTTAAAAAAAACCAGAAAAGTGGACACAAAATAGTAGCCATGACAAAAATGGTGTAAAGGGCTCAAGTAAATCTAATAAAATTAAAAGGGGTATTAAGTAGGGCTGGCACGATAAAAACTTTTCAGATATTGCTGATGCCTATATTTTGCTGCCGGTAACCGATGCCGATATATATATATATATATATATAATTAATTCTCAGTTAAATGACAAAATAACTATTAATCACAACTTGTGAGTGTGCGGAATGACAGGCCTCCACCGTGGTTCAGATCCCACGTTAAACTGTAGGTCCTCCATTTCATCTCACAATCAGCCTACCATTACACATTAGCGTAAGTGCGTACAACCCGAACAGTTAGTAAGACGCGGTGCTAATAATAATAATAATAATAATAATAATAATAATAATAACTAAACTAATTACAACAGCGGTAAATTGGTACTTTGATGTAACGCTTGAACGCGCTCTAAGAAATAATATCGGGGAGTGCTCATTAAGCGATCGATCGAGCGGATCTTGGGAGCGCTCAGTAATCGGCATGCAGTCGACGTCACGCACCATGAAGAAAAGTAAAACACATGATTACTGAACGCGGTTCTATTAAGCTAGCTCCTAAAGTACGCAATAGCACAGTAATGATACGTAATCTTGGACGTATTAGTTGTTTTTGTGGTGTGAATAAGTAATAAACTATCGGCGTAAATATCCACATGATAAAAAAAAATCGATTATCCTCGGCCGATTCTGCCAATATCGACCGATAAATCTTATTAGTTACTGGTATCGGTCCAGTCCTATAGTATAAAGGCTAAAAGATGTAAAAGAAATCCAAAAGGGTAACAATGATAAAAAGTGTATAGAGGCTAAAAATGTGCAAAAAAGGCTAAAAAGAGTATAAAATGGCAAAAAGGGTAGGTAAGGGTATAAAGGGTAAAAAGTAAATCTAATTAAAAAAATTAATTCTGGCTTCCAGGTGCACATGTTCGTACTTAACATGATTCGCATTGTACAACTGTATGAAATGTATTACTAAATCTATCTCTCGGAGTTAATATATATTTTTTTCAGATTTTAATTAACTAAAAAAAAAAAAA